>JAMBUN010000214.1:0-16690 GCA_030271035.1 Microascus cirrosus
GGGGGGGGCAGGCACACGGGGGCGGTGGATTTGGAGCGGCGGATCGGCCTCCCTCCCTCCCCATCACGTCCTCATGCGTGACCAGACGAAGAAGGAAAGAGGCCTCGTATTTCCGTCTATAAAGGGAGCCAGGTCCCCGTGTCTACGTGGGTCACCATTGTCCTTGAACCATTACTTAGCGCGCACTGGCACGGACCAAAGCCTCTCCCCCGGACCTATGTTTGAGAGGTGAAAAAGTCGAGTGCCACTAGAACTTTACCTTGACCCAAATGCTCGGCATGTTCCGCCACAAGGACCCCGCCACGGGGTACATCAAGCGCCGATCGCCCACGTGCGGCGCGTCACCCGACGACCAGGTCAAGCCCCGCGCCCTGACCACCACCACATCCACCACCACCACTACCTCTTCTACCTCTTCTACCTCTTCCTCCGCCTACCCTGCCGACACCACCATGGCCACCGTCGACGTGTTCTTCCTGACCTTCAACTGCGCGAAGAACCTCCTCGATGTGTCGGTGTTTGCGACCCACCTACTGTCGGCCCTGAGCCAGCGCTCAGCCTCCGCCGTGCTCCCCGACGTTGTTGCATTGTGAGTTGCCCCTCAATTCTGGTCCTTGGTGGGGCCCGTGCCGGTAACGTGTGGACGACTCGATGTCACGGGGCCTCTTTTTTTTTCTTTTCCGGAGGGAGTCTAGACACTACGAGATCAGGCTCTACGGGGCTACGCCTCCTGGTTGCGAATGACGCGTGTGGATGATGTGGGAATACTTCTGGGGTTACGGACTGACCATTCCGCAACTTCCTTAGCTCGCTGCAAGAAGTGGCCCCTATGTCCTACTCCTTCATAGGACCCTACTTCCTCGACCCGTATCTAGCCGCCTACGGAGAAGCCCTCAACCTCGCCGCCAAAGCTTTCAACGACCCCGCCACCGACCATGACCACATCAAGCTCCTGGACCGCCAACAACCGGCTCCACCTACCTACACACTTGTGCGATCGAAGAATGTCGGCATGACAGCAGTGCTCCTCTTTGCCAGGGATGCAGCGACTATTGTGGACGTGAAGGAAGCAGAGGTTGGCTTTGGCGCCGCCGAGATGGGCAACAAGGGGGCCGCGGGCCTGCGGGTTGTGTACGAAGACGCCGACAGTGGCCGGAGCGCCGAGCTGACCTTCGTCGGGACACACCTGGCAGCGATGGAATGGAATCTCGCCAAGCGAAATGCGAACTGGGCGACGATAATGCGGGGGCTGACATTCGGCAACCCCGAGGATATCCTCAAGCCTAGGCCGGCCACTTCGGATGCAAGCCCGCAGGAGAACGGGAATAACAGTGACGGGAGAGCCAGCGCCGAAGAGGCCATGCAGCTCTTGCATGACCAGCACAACGAGGAGACCCGTCAGATGCAACAGCGGCTACAAGACATCTCGGTCTTCAAACCCACGTCGCACCTCTTTGTCGCTGGGGATCTAAACTACCGGATCTCGGCCACGTCGCCGACGCCGAATGCGAGCTTCCCCAGCCTCAATCCGGAGTCCGAGAACTACTACCTACGCTTCTTCCCGCTAGACCAGCTCACGCGAGAGCGAAAATCAGGGCGGACGCTCCATGGTCTTTCGGAGGCAGATGTCGTGTTTCCTCCTACGTACAAGTACGACATCGTGCCTGGGACGGATAACCCGCTTGAGGTATCCTGGAAGTTCGCTCCCCACAGGTATCCCTCGTGGACGGACCGCGTGCTATACCTCGACATGCCGCCGTGGACGAAGGAACAGAACCCGGATGCCCCAGGGATCAAAGTTCAGGCATATAACGCTATGCCCGTCCTTGAATCGAGCGATCACCGCCCCGTGTTCCTCCGCGCCGACGTCCCCATTATCGCCAAGGAGGACCTCCTTCCCCCTAGCCAGCAGGGTGAATCTTCCTACCCTGCTGAGTGGGATCTGGACCCGAGGGCGAAGCTGCCGGTTGAGATAGACCCTGAAGCCTGGGAGCGGCGCGCAGCGGCAAGGCAACGGGAGGTCATGGCGGGGTGGAGCATGTTCTTCTTCAGCACGCAGGAGGGCACCTTGGTCCTGGGAACGCTGGTTGTGGCGGTTCTTTCTGGGTGGTGGTTGTATCAACAATGGTGATAGTCGTTTCGTATGGTTCTTAGGGAGTTGCCTATTGATACCCCCAAGCGTTCGCAGAGCTTATATATACATTGGGACTTATATGGTGTGTTGTTCTTTGAGTCTGGGCGGTGTTCTTCTAGCGGAGACATGATTATTTGATGGGCTCCTGGGGTTACGGAAGTAGACATACAGGGAGATCAGTTCCATCATTGAAGAGTCGAATATCACATCTCTATCTTGTATCTCTCAGTCCTAGGTATGCAACTTGGCCCGCGCAATTGTGACTCCGCTATCCAATGTCAGCAGAAGTCGCCCCCTGGAGTCGTGCGGTTGAGAGTCTCTGTAGGAGCCGTGAAAGGTGGGATACGGCTCCATCCGCGAAGTGATTAACGTTTGGGGGGTGGGGGGAAGCGGCTGAGATATAAGAGCGCGCCGCAAGGGATTCGTAGGCCTGCTGTGTGGTCATGGTGGTGTGATGACGTGAACAACGGCAGCCGGGTTTTTTTTTTTTTTTTTTTTTTTTTTTTTTTTTTTTTTGGCCTTCTAGAGGGCCGGATAGAAGGCGTGGGCTTACCTTGTCGCCTTACTCATCGTGCCCACAGCAATCGTGTGCCTGGTATGATGAAGCGAAATGATGAATGGTGCCGGAATGATGTTCTCCCGCTTACCAACAAAACTTCCAAAGACTCGAGTTATCATATTTCCCGTCTCGAGCAATGTCTGAATGCATGCAAAGACCGAAGAAAGTACAGTTCCTTGCGACGGAGTCCAGTGCTTAGTTGGAAGTTCATTTATGACCAGGAATTGCTGGGAACTTACTTGGTAACCCGATCCCGTATGGATTCCTGAGAAGAAGCGCCCATGGGGGACCAAGCGTTACAGCGACGTCTCAAGCGTGCTATGTGAGTCACACTTACAATCATGCCATTCCTTCCGCTCGCACACAAATCGACAATCTAATCATTTTGCACTTCATTCAAACCCTGATTTTAACCCTCAACTTACCATAGAGTCCTGTACCATCATGGCAGACACTCTCGTCCAGGCGAAATATGCCGCCATGACCTGGAATGTCCCTCTCTCCGAATCCCACGCCAACATCCTTTTAGAGCGCTTAACCCTCCCCCATGCCTCCAGTATCGTTGATATTGGCTGCGGCTGGGGTGAGCTCCTTCTCCGCGCAACTGCTACTGCTGGGCCACATGTTAGAGCCATAGGGATCGACACCGATCAGAGTCTCATCGACCGCGCGAGGCGAAACGCGGCGGAACGCAAGATCGCTGCCGAGTTCATTCACCAGCGCGGCGAAGACTTCCGAGGAACCGCGCACCGCGCGATATGCCTTGGCTCCTCGCACACCCTAGGCGGCACCCGAGCCATGCTATCGCGATTAGCGGAAATCGTACCCAGGGGGAGAGTGCTGGTCGGGGACATGTTCTGGGAGCAGCCCCCCACAGAGGATGCAAAAGCCATTTTCGGCGATGAGGCTCTGCAGCTGGCAGATTTGGTGGCACTTTGTCGAGAGGCAGGGTGGGAGGTGCTATACCTGACCACGGCGGACCAGAGGGAGTGGGATGACTTTGAATCCCGTCATCGGGCTGGCCCTCGGGAGTGGTTGCTACATAACCCTGGAGAACCCCGCGCAGCAGATTTACGGGAAGAAATGAATAAGAGGGAGAGGGAGTACTTGACGGTGTATAGGGGCATTGTCGGCTACGCATTCCTGGTGCTCGGTCGCTAGATACTTTGGGCACTCTTCCGCATTCGATCGATGTACCTCGGCTCCTTTGTCATGACTAGGGCGCGGAGCGGGAGCTGCTGGCGCCACCGCTTCTTTCATGAGCTCGTCAAGGGGGCCCCCAACAGTCTTAGTCCGAGTCGCGTGCGGACTGAAGTCGGGGATCTTTCGGGACGGTACCACATTGCCGTGCGGCCATATGGCCGGTCCAAGCTGGCCGGGCGAGCTGCCGTTCCGGCAGGAGATGTGAACGGTCCCGAGGCAAACGGATAATATAGATGTGGATGTGAACCTAGACCCTACGTCGATAATCCGCAAGTGGCGGGCCCCATGGGTATCCAGGGTATTTAACTCCCTGTTCTCACGGTAAATGAGCATGTGTTCAGCAGGGGAGTGAGGAGGGTCTCGCGTGTCTCCCATTCCCGGCGAGATACTGGTCTGTCCAGCGAGGAGGCCGGCTCGTGTGACCGGAATGTCAAAAGGCGAACCCTACCAGACTTCTCAAATTTAGACATACGCTGCCGTTAGATCCTAAACTACGTGCAAGCAGCGCAACTGGCATTCATCAACCACTTCCCCTGGGCCAAACCAGGTAATTCCCAGATAAGCTAAAGCAGCGTGTCGCATAATTGGGATCATCACCAATCTCGAACGTCTCTCCATATGTTGTGTAGTTCAACATGCACCCCGGGCTTTTGGGGCTATATAGGGCTGAGCTTTCGTTCACGCTATGTGTGAACGCGAGGAGTACGAGCAGACTGTCCGGCCAGCCGCAGAGCCTGGTTCTTGGCGCCGAAAAATTACCAATTCGGGACGGGCGCAGCATGGAACGCCAACGTTCAAGCCTCCGACTCACGGGCGATGGGGCTTGTCCGTCAACGAGACGCGGCTATATAACCGGCGCGGACAGACGTAGTACCCAGATCTAGAAGCAAGATAATTCAAGGCCCTGGCGAAGGACTAATAAAAGCATGACTCTGCTGTCTTTCCTCTCTGCCATCGTTGGCCTCTGCGCCTCTGCAGCCTCTGCAGCTACCACAACCGACGCCAGCATCCTCGCCGACACCAACCGTGATGGAGTCGTTGACTTGTCTGATACTTCAGACAAGTATCTTTGGACTAGGGCCTATGGCGCCATCTTCCTCCCTAACATCGGTGATGCCTCTCACCGCTGTCCTATCGTGGACCTCGCCGACCACAAATTAGACAATCAGGAACTCGCAGCCTGTAACGACGCGTCTGGGGATCACCTTTTGACGCCGGAGCTTGCGGCCCCGCTTAGGACACTTCCCATCACAGGGCTCTCTGAAAATGCCATCGGGCGAATTTACGCCGAGCCGGATACTGCCCGCGACCGAGTTAGGATCTTCTGGAGAAAGAATCTTGGGCCCGAACTTGACGAGTGGCACATGGTCGACCGTCAGATGTCGTTCAACGTGACTGAACTCACCAAGGGTATCGAGTTGAGGCTCGATGGCCGTGAGCTTGTGACAGATGCGGCGGTGTGGAATGGCACTGTCAACGCCGTGTTCGAGGTGACAGACGAGAATAAGACCAGCGTTGACCACGTCACCCTCAAGCAAGCACCCGTGCTTCTCCACCACCATCTCCAACTGCCAGAGACCGTCTTGATAACCGCTGGCGATGAGGAATTCTCGCCATGGCAAGCCCGCTTCGTCCAACACATCGAAGAGGCCGTATCGGATATTTCGACCCACCTCCCCGTTGTGGCCTTTGAGGATGTCACCGACATCTGGGCTCAAGACTTTCTTGAGCCCGCCTATGCAAGCATGCCTGGCACCGACGGCCCCATATCACTCCGGGTGCTCCTCCGATCAGCGCAGTCAACTCGCAGGGCCGGACGACAGGTCTTCGAGCAGCTCAGGGGTCCAAACGTAGGAGGCTTCCAACCGGGCGCTGGATCCGGATTTGGGTGGGAAGAGATCAACTCTGGCGGAAACATCGAGACCATACCGCCTTACGTCTCCAAGTCCGGTGTAGAGTATCCGGCTGGGCGAGTGGTTACGGGGATGCACTTTGGGGTATATCCGGCCGACTCGATGCTTACCCTTCTCGAAAGCCAGGGCGCCCAGGCTCCATTGGTCCTTGAGACCGGGTGGCTTGCGATTGGTCATGTCGACGAAGTTGTTCAATTCCTTCCCTTTGATAATGAGTTGGGATGGACAATTGCCGTGGCTGACACGGCCTCAGCTTTGGAAGTTCTGGCCAACGCTGCGGGTGGGGGGCATGGTGAGTCGGCCATCATCACGTACGACGGGGATATTGTTCCGGAATTTCCGGATACAACATTCCTTGACCTTGATGTCTTCAACATCACAGTTGACGACATTCTCAAAGACCAAAACTTTCTCAGCGTTAACGAGTACGCGCAAAAGTACATCGACAAAAACCTCGCTCTGCTCCTCGCAGATATACCACTGCCTGAAAATGACGTCCTGAGAATCCCCACCCTCTTCAAGGATGTCACCCTCCCTTGGCCGGCGACCCCAGATGGTCATCCACGACGACTTCGCCTCGCACCAGCTGGGGAAAGGCAACTAAAATCCTTCTTCCCTCAGTCTATAAACGGGTTGGTGCTGGGATCAGAGTATTTGGCGCCTAAACCGTGGGGCCCATTGGTGGACGGGAAGGATATTCTGGAGGAAGCTGTCGTAGAGGTGTACGGAAAAGCTAACATGTCGGTGACGTTCGTGGACGACTTCATGTCGCATCATGTGCGAGGGGGGGAAGTGCATTGTGGGACGAACACGCTTAGGCAGACAAATGTTGCCTGGTGGGAGTAGTCGGAGTGGCGGATAGGAGAATGTTATAGATTGGTCGTCTAATCTAGCTTCTGGGTGTAATATTATTCATCCTAATTCAGAACGAATCTGTTAGATAACTTACAACTTTACACTAACGAATCACCCTAGAAGATCCCATAGCTTGTAGCAAGAACGTTCCCCAGAGACCTCCAGAGTCGATTTACTAATTATGGGCTTATTTTGACCTCGGGACATTGTTTGCCGGATTTATCTCCAATAAGCCGGTCGACTCCAGGGTTATCGTCATCTTTGCGCTTAGACATGACGTGGATATCGACAGGTGACGCGTCCGTTAAAGCGCGTAAGGGTTGGCTCCGTTCTCCATCTTTCCGGCTGAGTCCGTATAGTAGGTCCTCTTCATTCCCAGTGCGCAAAGTAGCCAGTCTTCCAGGTACGAAAGTACGAGGCGCCTGATACCGTTTCAATGACAAATCCTAGAATATTGTCTGAACCCAATCAGGGGGATCGAATGCCGATAGGCCGGTATGGTGAGACAGAAGGTGTGCAATGGTAATGTGGCCACTCAAACCAGGGCCGCTCTCTGGAATTGGGGTAAAACCTGACAGAGGGGCTCGGTTTATCTCAGCTGGCCCTCTTTAACTCACTGGGCAGAGAGCCTTTGACAGAGGACCAAGCACGAAAATGGTTTCACTGTCAAAAGGGATTTGGTTTTCGACATCCCATAAACCGCACTTGGCCCCGTGGATAATGCTACCATTGCTGATGACACTCATCTAGACCCCAGGGATGCCTGATAAATGACTAATTGCGACGATCTTTGGAGAAAACCCAGTGAAGAGTGTGTTGGAGGGTCTTTTGTTGTCTATGGCTGGAGACCTCATTAGCCTTACAGGCTGTGAAGAGCTGAGGTGACGACATCACTTCAGGAATGAGCTCTCTGTAGTAGTCTGCAGTTGGCTCTCAAACTCACACGGCCAAATTCTTGCTAACGGGCGCAGTCACGTGTAGTAGAACCAACTACCGATCACTGGTCTGTATCCCCTTACTCCCGTGTCAGTTCGGCCCCCAACAATAACAAACAATACACGGCACAAACAACGAAACAAAGAGGAGCGTCAATGGGTAAAGGGTGTTTCCTTTAGCTCTGAGTTTCTATTCCTTTCCGAATACTCATAACGTCCCCCGAAGTGCTCACCCATTTGAATTACTATCCTATGGCCTCCCCGGCGCCAGACGTCTGTGAAGAAGAGAGGTGTGAGCCAGAAGTGGAGATTGACCAGAAAGCACAAGTTCTGGCGGACAGGATAAAGGCGAGCAAGCATTTCCTCGTTTTTACTGGAGCTGGAATATCCACCTCTGCAGGTCAGCCACCTGGGCCTTTCTTATTAGCCTCCGCCCTAACTAAACTTGGCATGTCTCCATAGGAATCCCGGATTTCCGCGGTCCTGAAGGCGCCTGGACGCTCTTGGCCCAGGGGAGGCAACCGTCTTCGAAGGCCACCAGCATGTTACAGGCCATCCCGACCCCTACACACATGGCTCTCGTAGAGCTGCAGAATCGAGGCGTGATGAAATACCTCGTCAGCCAAAACTGCGATGGCTTGCACAGGAAGAGTGGAATCCTGCCTGTAAGAAGCCGCTGTGCGCTATCTTGCTGTTTCCTGGCTCACCGTTGCTAATATTGTCTCGTTGCCTCCCACAGGACAAGATCTCCGAACTCCACGGGAATAGCAACCGAGAGTACTGTAAGGATTGTGGGAAGGAATACATCCGCGGTAAGTTACGAGCCCGTCACTCATCAGAAACTTCCTCATATCATTGCTTGTTTTGCAGACTTCCGTGCCGTGGCCACCTACCACACCTCGATCCACGACCACCGCACGGGCCGGATGTGCGGTCGGTGCGGAGGCGCCCTACACGATAGTATTATTAATTTCGGGGAGTATCTACCGGAAGATCACCTCGAACGCGCCCGCTCCCATGCCAAGAAAGCCGACCTCTGCCTTGCACTCGGATCTTCCCTTACTATACCACCGGCCAAGGATATCCCAGAGGCTGTGAGCCGGAAACGAAACGCGGAACTCGCTATCTGCAACCTACAATCCACCCCACTGGATGGGTTGGCGGACTATCGCGTTTACGCAAAGACGGATGATTTCATGGCTCGTGTGATGGAGAAACTGGGTATTCCCATACCGGTATTTGTTCTTCGCCGAAGACTGAGCGTGGAGTTTAAGACTGTCGGAGACGGGAGACACCAGCTTAAACTTTGTGGTGTTGACGTAGACGACACCCCAGTTTCTTTTCTTCATTCAGTCAGCCTCGAGTACAGCAGGCGGCCGGCTCGTACCGAGCCGTTTGTTCTTAACTTCAGGCGCGACCTGGCATATGGGGATTCTTTGAAAGTGGAACTTGAGTTCATGAGACATTACAGGGAGCCGAACTTGGAGATCATATATACATATGGCGGTGGGGAGTGGGAGCGTGCTATGTATTTGCTTGAGTACAACCCGTACACGAGGGGGTGGGCAACTACAACGCTGGACGGGGTGGATGCCAGGAAGGCGGAGATTAGCGTCATTGTTCTCGAGGATTCTGACTAATTGGGCCGAGATACTAAGCGTAGGATTTTACTAGTTCCCGGGTAGCCCGTTAAGGGGGTATGTTGAATGTGCCTGCCACTAACAAAGCCACTATAGATCCGTAGCCGGACGCTTCATACCATGTATCAAAAGCGGAAGATGGGTCTGGGCCATTGTTTGTAGCCTACTATTAGGCACTATCGTGACTGGGAGTTCCACGGTCGTGATTCGTCTAATCCGAGGGGCTTGCTAAAGCGGGTGCGTCACACATATCTTATCATTGGAGCCTGCTTCAAGTTGAGATCTATCTACTGTATGGTAGAGCTCCACATCATTGAATCGGCCAGGCGTTCATGCTGGAGCACGCGGAACCCGACGTTGCCTGATTTGCGGAAGCATTCCGCCATGCTACAGGGAAGACCCTTCGAAATACTTTTAGAGGGGATAGGCGGCTATCGCTTCCGCTAGTTCTAATGGACTATCTCTACCTTACTATTGCCCTAACCTTGAGCCAGTTCTTTTTGTGCTTCACAGTCCCTCAAGTACGTGGACCATACTCATGGGAATTCTCTATGCTAATGTGCCATCAAGCTTCCCTTTCGCCAACAACCCCTAGGGCTGTCCCAGCCGCTGTCAGTCTGTGGCCAACCTCACCTTGGGATTGCCATGACCCACTGCTAACGGTAGAACAGACCATGAATATCGGGGACCTTGTGCAGTACCTCGGGATCCAGCACGTCGTGACTGATATTTTGTGGGAAGATGGCATTCTGAAGCCACAGATTAGCCTCAAGTTTGGCGTGATGAAACAGGGAGTGGAGTGGGTACGTGCCGACGCCTTTGAAGTGATATAATGGAGCTTGTAGGGTTGGAAAGCTCTTCTGTGTTACGACTATGTCGGCTGCCGGTCGAGGTATATTCAAGAGCCATGAGATGGAAGTCGGTGAATGCTGGGTTGTCTTGCAGAGGGATATCCGTGCAAGATCCCTAAACCTGCCGCTTTGACCGCGAGGAAATGGAAGGCTATAACGCGCCGAGAAAGTGTAGAATTGGTGTCATAAGGAGAACAGACCAGGTCCATCAAGCTGGAAGCCCTGGGCCAAGGTCGTCCATGTCGGCCACTCCCCATCGACGAACCCATCCACATTCAACCCGTCGAAGAGCTGTGCCGATGAGATCTCCGGGATAGGGGGATCACCGGCGGGGACCTTTTCAGAACCAGCTTCATCCCTACCCTGGTCACTGTCCACACCGCGCGCCTTCGCCCTCACGGACAGCGCCTTCGCCCTCAAGGCCGACAATACCGCCAACTTCGACCCAAGACCAACTGTAGCGCCGTCAGCGGTCTCATCAGAAAATATGTCATCCACCGCAGTCCACGCCTTTTCTGCGCTTGGTCCTTCCGGATTCAAGCAAAGATGCCAGAGGATGTATGTAACGACATGATATTGTGGAAATGCCCTAGTCATCCAAACAAACTGCCTCAGCAGTTCATCACCGCAATACGCCCGGGGCTCCATTATCTCCAGCGCCACCGTGAGGTTTTCTTCCGTCGCAAAATTCACTGGCGGGACCGAATCCCTGCCGATGTGTCGGGCCAAGGTAAATTGCAGTTTCGAGATGAAGTCTAGTTTCCGGAGGAGGAAGCCCGCGCAAGTGTAAGTCAGTAATTGTTGGGGTATCAGACGGTTACACCCCTGGCGCCACTTCTCGATAATCCCCCAGGTTTCCTCAACGATGGCCACTCTAGCCTCCTCACTTGGTGGCGACGACGGGGAGGACGCCTCCACGAGGGCAGCAAGCCTCGACATAGCCCTCGCCAGCTCGGTACTAACTAGTGCGAACGTCATAGTAGTCCACCCGCTCTTGGACTCTGGAAGCTCTTGCATGTCAGGGTGCAAGTCTGCGTCGTCGAGATTGCGCGGCAGCTGAACATCGGAGGTGAGGATCAGGGTGTTGCTATTCTCCAGGCCGTGGTCCTCCCCTTCTCGGCGGTCGCGGCTGAGAAGATGCCACCAGACACGGCGGCGGATCTCGCACTCAAAGGGTGGGAGGCCGAAGCGAGTACCGTCGCGGTGGAGGCCCAGCGCCTGGGCTACACGTATCGCGAGGCCTTTTACGATCCACAGGCCCTTCCCGCGATTCTGGACGCGGAGGACGGACTAAAACGAAAGGTCAACCTCGTACCTCCTCCTCTTTACCTCTTCCTAGCCCTCGGTTCAAGAGATATTAGCTGGAGTTGATACTTACTAAGTATATAGCGAATGCGTAGAGGCTGTATATTGTCGGACAATCAAGAAAGTTTCCGTGCGCCAGGGTCTGCTGGAGGCCCAGTTTGAACCGTTGCAAGAGCGAGGCCTTGTCCTCGCCCAGGACAACCTGCACCTCTGTGGCATCCAGGGACACCACGGATGTGAAGTAGATGGCGAAACTTAGCGCAAGGTCCTCGTAGGACGCCATGGCCGGGTTGTCGATAGTGGAGTACACTTTCAGCTCATCCGTAGGCTGGTGCAGGAGCTCAAACCCGGTGCATGGTGTTGCATTACTTAGATAAATGTTCCAGAGGCGCACGGCAAGGTGTCGCGGCGGATGAAGAGTTGCGGGTTGTATCGATGGGTCAGGAGATGACAGAATGCCGGCGATGCTATAGGGTGAAGAGACCCATGGCTGTGGGGATGCGGGTTGTGGACTCGCGAGGATGGACCCGATGTTTCGCTCCTGTTGCCTAGACCGTTAAAGACACACCATTATGATGCTAGAGGTAAAGCCCACAACATACGTTTTTAATGACACGAGATAAGAAGATCTCGTTGAAGTACTGGCTGGAGGACCCGGATTGCAGGAGGACATCTTCCCGGGGCTTATCCCGCACACTTTCACGGTGGCGAACAGGCGGTTTCGACTGACAGGCCGGCGGGCGACTCGATAGCTCTCCCGAAGGACGTGAGGGACCCGATGTACGTGGAGGCGATGGTTCTACGGCAATGCTGGCAGATCTGGACTCCAGGTTCGAGATGCGGGCTGCCATCTCAGCCATTATGGTCATCTTGGACCGCCGAGTACGCGGGCCGGATGGCGGGTACTCGCATGACTGCCCGGTCTTCTGGCATGGCGAGCATGGGTACTTCTTGTCGCATCGCACCTTTCTCTGGTTGCACCGGTAGCATGATCGGAAAGCCCGTCGGCTGCCCTGCGCTGGGCTTGCGGTGTGAGCTTGTTCTTGAGGTGTCTGGTCTTGGGTTGCAGTTGGTCGCGTGGCTGTATTTTCGGGACTCATCGTGGGCGTTGTGGGACACTGGATCGTCGGGCGCAAAGTTGAAAGAATGCCGAACGGCTTGTCAATTGCTGCGCGGCATATTAAGTGGGATCCCGAGAGTCGGTGGGCCGTTTAACCCGAGCAGCTTTGTCAGCTCCGGAGTCTCGGCCTGCTTTGGCGTGTTTTACGCCCGAGGCCGATGTTGTTGCCCGGAGGATGACGCTGGGCAAGCGCGATAAAGAGAAATTCTCTTGATGGCTGGATTAAAAGCTTCGGGCGCCTGTCCCTCGCCTGCCGGGTTACAAATAAAACTAGAGGCTAGATATAAGAAAGAGTCGCACGAAGCTGGCGGTTCCCTTCTGGTTTGGTCTATTATCCATGCCGCCGATTGCTTCGGGGCGCACCTACCAGTCCTCCCACGAACTTGCTCGCTTCGAATACTCGCGATATGAACAATTCGATATCTCTCACTCAAGTCGGTCGAGACCGAACTACGGATTCTAGTTCAGATCGCACGATATGCCATATCGGTGATCCTGAGCGCAGCTCACCTCCCGCCGCAGATGGCCGTGACAATCCAGCGTTCCATAAGACTGAGGGTAAGGAACCGCCGGATGGTGGCTCCGCCGCTTGGCTTGTGGTTCTCGGCGCCTGGTGTGCCTCTTTCTGTGGCTTTGGCTGGGTCAACAGTACGCAAATCAGGCCCCGAGCCTTTATCGAGGGTCACTAACAGCGTTCTAGGCATCGGTGTCTTCCAGGAATACTACCAAAACGACCTTCTCAAAGATTACTCTCCAAGTACAATAGCGTGGATTCCTTCTCTACAGATTTTCTTGTTGATGGGAATGGTATGTCACTTTCATTTCCTTTCTTTCTCTAGGCTAATCTTCCGGCGTGCTCATGGCTCGCTTTAGGGACCCATAGTTGGCGCCATTTTTGACAAATATGGGCCTCGTTTGTTACTTCTTGCCGGCAGTTTTCTCCACGTATTTGGTATCATGATGGCCAGCCTTGGAACCGAATACTACCAGATATTGCTCGCTCAAGGCCTGTGCTCTGGAATAGGCCTATCACCAATTTTTTATCCTCGTACGTCACCCGTCCTAGATTTCCGAATCGTCTGCCGGCCTAGCTAACACATGATAGCCATAACCTGTGCTGCGGGATGGTTCAATCATAATCGCGGTACAGCTCTCGGCGTCGTTTTCACGGGCTCCAGTATCGGCGGCATCGTGTACCCAATCATGGTCTCTCATCTAATCCGTGAGGTCGGCTATGCGTGGACTATGCGCATCTGCGCATTCCTCATCCTAGCGCTTCTCGTCATCGCCAACTTCACGGTCCGAGCCTACCAGCCTCCGAGGCCCCGTAAAGCCACCCGGGCGCAGCTGCTACAGCCTCTGACCGAGGCCAAGTTCCTCTTGGTAACAGCTGGCTTCTTTCTTTTCTCCTTTGGGTACTTTATTCCTCTAAATTATCTCCCCACGCAGGCGCTCAGCGCTGGCATGAGTCCAAACCTAGCCCAGTACCTAGTGGCTATCTTAAACGCCGCCTCTCTCTTCGGACGCCTCAGTTCCGGGTTCTTGGGGGATAGGTTGGGCCGGTATAACGTTTTCGTCGTCGTCTGCTGCCTGTGCGGCATCTGGGTCCTAGGAATCTGGTTGCCCACCACAAATGACGCCTCACTCATCGCTTTTGCGATTCTCTTCGGGTTCTCCTCCGCCCCTTTTGCCGCTTTGGCTACGCCGTTGGTGATGCAGATATCACCGGTGGAAGAGGTAGGTTATCGCACGGGTCTTGTCTTCTTTTCAGCAGCGATTAGCGGGCTGATAGCCAACCCTGTTGGTGGAGGAATATTGGACGGTGGCGGTGGATGGGTTGGGCTTAAGGTATTCTGTGGGGTAATGTGTTTCGGCGGCACTGCATTCGTAGCCGCTGCTAGGGTCAACAAGACAGGGTGGAACCTTCTTGCCCGATTTTGAAGATATGCCGGTTCACTGGCTCTGAGTTGTAATAATGTAATGAACTAGAACTAGAATAGAGGCTGAGGGATAGAAGGATTTCCGAGACCCGAAATATTGACCCATCGCTCACGAGGTGTCTGCCATTGCTGGGCGCCATCCATGGCCATCGCAGTATTATATCGCCACGAGAACACTTGCCTTATTCGGGTTCCACATGATCCAGATGTATATATGTAGGAATCGGGCCCATTGATGTTATTCGCGCGGGATTCCAGAATGGAGCGTAGGCCGGACAAATTCCGGGCGGTATCGTAGGTCGTCCATAGGACCTGAGCAACAAGCGCCACTCACGGAGCCTTAATACTGGACTAATAGTGCATACGCTCCTAATATCACAGGGTACTAGACAACCGTCTTCCTCCAGCTGGGCGACCAGGCAGGTCTCACTGAGGCGGAAACTTTCTTCAGATCGGCCATAATAAGCGAGGGCGTCTAAAAAGCATGTTTGGTGAAATGGGGTATCCTAACTAAGATGGAGAGATAACATAGGAGGAAATAAAGAAAATTTAGACCTAAGAGAGCTTACCTCGTGCCTGGATCGAGAGGTGATCTTAGCGATACGAGAAAGCGATTGTGCTCCGGCCGGCCACTCGACTCGCGGCGCTGTCTCTACCACCTGATAATTTACCCGCTCTTCGGTCCCAGAGGCGGCTCCGCTTGGTACATCGTGGGGCTCACGATAAGACTGTGAATCATTATGGGGGTGCACAAAATAGCTAGCTCTCATGCTGGCCTTACAGCGGATGTCGTAAACGAGCGACAGTGACTCTTCTGGAGCATTTACATCTCGGATTTGTCAGTACTTCCGCTTCGCCTGTGCCAAGTAGGAGGTGTTTGAGCACAGTTGAGTCCACCTTTGGCCATCCAGGAGGATATATCGGTAAATATGCGTAGCGATGTAGAGGGAATATCGAGCAAGAACATGATTTATCAAGGCTGACCATGTCCCGCTCCACAGAGGTACCATAGAAAGTGATGAACCTCCGGCCGCCAGCCGTCACTCCCCGTCAGAGAAGGCCCCATATAGTAGATATCGCATTCACCACGCACGACTGATCTCTAATATAGGTATCGGCTTCGAAGAGACCCGCTGTTACACTATACCAACTTTTGATATTGGCGAGAGTTGTCCCCGAAGTTAGACCAACTTCCATATCCGGCCTGCCGTCTCGCTACTCGTACGTATCGGCTAGCAAAGTCTGCAGGGATATTTCGACTTCATGGTGCAAGACAGGTCGTACAACCATCCCGGCCCCGCAGCACTCCCTGGCGCGGTCCAGCACGTTGGGGCGGACCCAGTAGAGACCTGCCGGCGTTTCATTAACCAATACTGTGAACAGTCACGCTACAGAACCCGAATTAGGCCGTTTATCGATTCCTATGGTACATTCTTTGCCGCTGTCGACTTCATTTACCTCGGATACCGCGGGTTCCAACGCATGAAGGACGGATAATCCAAACTATGGAGGTCGTCGAAAAGGCCCCTACAATTATTACACAAATTAAAGCCAAGACTTTCAGCCCTGCGGGAATTCCAGCGGGCCTTACTGGAGGTATCAGTGCGGACCATCGCGATAGATTTGGCCAGGCCAGGTAAGACTTCATGTTTCCCACTAGAGGCTGGGTGGTTGGTCTAACTGACAGAAATACAATGAATTGGGGGCATCCCGACAATTGTACCCCGTCACTCGTTCTGGGGACGTCGAGGAATTAGCTAGCCGGTGTAGCGACTTACTGCTAAAGCTAAGGAAACTCATGTTCAGCTCTACGGCGTGTTCTGATGAGAAAATAACCTGATACAGCAGAAACGATGAGTATATGACGACAAAAGGTATATGTCACAAGGAGGCGGTGGACAAAGATGACGCAGGAGACTAACGTAACTGCCCGATTTCGCTGACATGTTTGTAAGCCATACTGGCGTGCTTTGTTGTAGCTTCCGTCCTCGACTTTCAGGTCGGATGATGGGGCCCACTGAAAGCGCTAGGCGAAGGCATTCGGCCGAGCCGCTTGTTCGCTCCACAGCACCCGCCTGTTCATTCCCCAATCAAAAGGCACTGAATCAGCGTGGAGACACAACAGTTAGGTATGTGGAGTAAATCGAGGTTCCACCGCACTCTGAGATGCCGACAATGCCGAGGTGTCACTTGTTGACTTTTTGTCATTTCTTCCTCTCCACCCCCCTCTCCACC
>JAMBUN010000215.1:0-16165 GCA_030271035.1 Microascus cirrosus
GA
This sequence comes from Microascus cirrosus, assembly GCA_030271035.1. NCBI lineage: Eukaryota > Fungi > Ascomycota > Sordariomycetes > Microascales > Microascaceae > Microascus > Microascus cirrosus. Next base: position 3 of record JAMBUN010000215.1, read on the forward strand.
AGCCCCCGCCTCCCCGCCCCCCTCTCGAGAAGCCACCGCCGCCCCTCCCACCACCACCGCGGCCAGCACCAGCACCTCCCCTCCCACCACTGAACCCACCACGACCACCACCCCTAGGCCCACCCCTTGGCGCGCCCCTCCCTCCTCCCCTACCGCCACGGCCACCACCACCCCTAGGTCCGCCCCTCCCGCCAGCCCTCTTCACCTTAGGCGCACCGGCCGGCGCCTTGGGCTTGGGCAGGAACCTCTCTAGCGGCAGCAGCTTCTCGCCCGCGATGTAGAACCGGTCGCCCTCCTTGAAGCTGCCGGCCTGGATGCCCTCGGAGGGCTTGATGGTGAAGTACACCTCGTTGATGGGGCCGAGGATCTCGTCGACCTTGCCGACGGGCGTCTTGTTCTCGAGGTAGATGGGCGCGTTGAACATGGGCACCTTGGGGTTTGTGGACGAGCAGACCATCTCGCCCTCACAGGCGTGCATAAAGGAGCCCATTTCGAGGACGGTTGCCGGAGGGCCGAAGTCGCGCTGGAAGCCGCCGCCGCGGCCTGCGTTCACTTGTCAGCATGCCATGTCACCCACCCCCCATCGCCTTTTGGACTCGCATTTCTATGCGGCACGGGGAAGAAATTCGTACCTCCACCGCGCGGGGCACCACCCCTGCCTCGCGGCGCGCCTCCTCTAAAGGACATTGTCAAAGGTATGGATATGTATTCGATCGGGATCCGCGGTCGGGAAAAATTCGCGGACTCGAACGTTGTTCTTGCGGCCTCGGGTGGAAGATGTGAAGTTTTGCTGGGCGGTGTGGTTCGCTATCGGCGAGAAGTTGGGATTTTTTTTCTTGCTGTCGGAAAATGTGCTGGGAAGCTGGAGCCATTGAGAGGCTCTGATTGGTCAACTGATGGTCGGGGCGGAAAAACCTTGTGTTGGTCGCGCGCATGGATGTGCCTGGCGCCATTCGAGGTGGGGCTCGATTTATGTGGTCAGGAGCGACCCAAACCTTCATATGAACAGCAAGCGGTATTAGATGAGGTGGACTTGGACGAGTATCTCTCTAACTGCGTTATATTCGATAATGCAAGAGTCATACATGTCTAATACTCACGGTCGTGGGATGAAAGGCCTGTTTTTTATTCTTCAGGATCGCCTAACATAATTAGGACTAGGACTACTTGTGTGTTTGAACCTCTGCAGATAGGGCTTGGGCCGTAGATGACTCTTGCCCGAGGCCTTGGAACATCCCGTAAGTAGGAGACAGCAGAAATAGAAGACAATTGGACCCATACCTCCAGATTCTCATCCTCCAGAGGGTGTTGTAATCATAAGTGTCATCCCTTGTTGCAGATATGCATCTCTGAGTCAGTCGACCAGGCCGCTCACAAGAATTTCTGGGGCCTGGATTTTGGCGGGGTACTCCACCTCCCGAACCCTTCCCGTTTTGAACAATCCCGCCGCCGGAATCCCACCCCAGACAACAACCGCACCAGCTCTGAACCTCCAACTCCTCGAAACCATGGATCCGGCGAAGCAGGCAGTCGACTCCGTTGCCGAGGGCGTCAAGAAGGTCGCCATCGGCGGCGACAAGAAGGAGAAGAAGAAGAAGGGCGGGGCCGGCGATGCCCCGCAGCGCGCTCTCGAGATGAACCCGCCGCCCGACTTTCTGCAGCACCGACTCGACCTGTATGCTTAGGTCCCTGTGATTTCCAGACGTGTTATGACATTGGTGGTACTGACTCTTCTTGCTGCACAGTTTCGAGAAGCTCAAGAAGAAGTATGATGAGGAGGTCGCCAAGAAGCCCCGCGATCCCATCTCGATCACCATGCCCGACGGCAACATCAGGGAGTAAGCCGCCCAGCAGCTCGAACCAGACCTCCGAATGCGACTATATACTTACGAACTTTTTTTTAAACAGGGGCATTGCGTGGGAGACCACCCCTGGCGAGATCGCCAAGGGCATATCGAACAGCCTGTACAAGCGCACCGTCGTCGCGCGCCTCGACGGCGATCCGGAGAAGCTCTGGGATCTCGACCGCCCGCTGGAGACCAGCTGCAAGCTCGAGCTCCTTACCTTCGACGATGAGCAGGGTCAGCAGGTCTTCTGGCACTCCAGTGCCCACGTCCTGGGTGAGGCCTGCGAGCGGCGCTTCGGGTGCTCGCTCTGCATCGGCCCGCCCATCGACTCGGGTTTCTATTACGAGATGGCGCTTCCGGATGGAGGATCCCTCCATGAGTCGGACTGGAAGCCTATTGAGAGCATTGTCTCGTCAATTGTCAAGGAGAAGCAAAAGTTTGAGAGGCTGGAGCTTTCCAAGGAGGACCTGCTTGAGATGGTAGGCACAGAAGTTAAGCAAGTTGAGGCGTGGTGCTGACTGTGTTCAGTTCAACTACAACAAGTACAAGCAGCATATCATCAAGGACAAGATCCCTGACGGCACCGTACGTTCTTTGGTTACCCTGATAGGGGGTACTTGCTGACCGGACTAGTTTACTACCGTCTACCGAAACGGCCCTCTAATCGATCTCTGCCGAGGCCCTCACATTCCCGACACAGGCCGCATTGAGGCGTTCTCCATTCTAAAGAACAGTGCCTCCTACTTTGTGCGTCCTATCTGTTAGCCGCACCATTCCTAGACGTCCATGCTAACGAAGTACAGTTGGGTTCGCAAGAAAACGACACGCTCCAGAGGCTGTACGGTGTCAGCTTCCGTAAGTGTCTGCGCCGTTTGTGGTCTTTCGCTTGCTAACTATATCAAAGCCGACAAGAAGCGGATGGCAGAGCACAAGAAGGTAAGCGTATCACCCTGACTCCTGTGGCCAGGTCCTTACATTGTGTTAGTTCCTCGAGGAGGCGGCCAAGCGTGACCACAGGAGGCTTGGTCAGGAGCAGGAGCTCTTCTTTTTCCACCCCCTCTCACCGGGAAGTGCCTTCTGGCTGCCCCACGGCGCCCGCATCTACAACACCCTAATGTCCTACATCCGGGAGCAGTACTGGAAGCGGGGCTACGAAGAGGTCCAGACGCCAAAGTGAGTCGACCGAGTCTTGCGTGTTTTGTGGCGCAGTAGAATTCTAACCTCCGTGTAGCATGTATAATGCGGACCTTTGGAAGCAATCCGGCCACTGGGCCTACTACCAGGACGACATGGTGTGTTTTCCCCATCTAAAGAGCCCACATCTCCGCATGCTAATCGACTCTGCAGTTTATCGTTGATGCCGACAAGACCAAGTTCGGTCTCAAGCCTATGAACTGCCCGGGACACTGTCTTAGTATGCCTCCTTCAACTTCTTGACGCTCGAAGTTGCCGCTTACATCCTTTCCCAGTGTTCGCTCATAGAGAGCGAAGCCACCGTGAGCTCCCGCTCCGGTACGCCGACTTTGGCGTGCTTCACCGCAACGAGGCCAGCGGCGCGCTGTCTGGTCTCACCCGTGTGAGGAGATTCCAGCAGGATGATGGTATGTAACGCTACCCATCTTTGCAGGGCCAAATACTGACTATACAGCGCACATTTTCTGTCGGGAGGACCAAATAAAGTCCGAGATGGATGGCCTCTTCGATTTCCTCGGGGAGATGTACGGCCTCCTCGGCTTCACCTTCAGGCTCAAGCTCAGCACGCGGCCGGAGAAGTTCCTCGGCGAGATCGAGACGTGGGACCGCGCGGAGACCATGCTCAAGGAGTCGCTCGACGACCTGTCGGCCAAGACCAAGGTCAGCTGGGAGCTAGAGGAGGGCGACGGCGCCTTCTACGGCCCTAAGATCGACGTCAAAGTGCTCGACTCGCTGCGCCGCGAATGGCAGGTCGCCACGTTCCAGCTCGACTTCATGAACCCGCAGTCCTTCAACCTCGAGTACATGGTCGGCGAGGCGCCGGTCGCGAAGAAGGACGACAAGGAGAAGGAAGAGGCGCCCAAGCCGAAGCCGGCGGAGAAGCCCAAGGGCGAGAAGGGCGAGTACCGCCGCGAGGACCACATGCGGCCTCTGACTGCTGGGTGCGCGCGCCCGGTCATGATCCACAGGGCCATGGCGGGTAGTTTCGAGCGGTTCACGGGTATCCTGATTGAGCACTTTGGCGGCAAGTGGCCGTTCTGGCTGTCGCCCCGGCAGATTGTGAGTTGTTTGCAATCTCTTAATGGTACGGGATGAACACTAACATCTGTAGATGGTCATCCCCGTCGGCAAGGGCTTCTTGGAGTACGCCGAGGAAGTCCGTTCCATCTTCCACGCGCAGCACATGTTCGTCGACATCGATACTAGCGGCAACACTCTCCAGAAGAAGGTTCGCTCCGCGCAGCTCGCGCAGTACAACTTCATTTTCAGTACGTCTTCCCTCCCCCTCTCTTCTCGCCCCTATATCTATGCAGTGCACATATACTGACAGTCCCATAGTCGTCGGCGACGAGGAGATGCGCGGCCGCCAGGTGAACGTCCGGTACCGAGACGACACCTCGACGCAGGACCGCGGCAAGCCAGTTGCGGTGGACGAGGCGGTCGAGAAGCTGGTGAAGCTGAGGGACGACAAGGGGATGTACAACCCGTTCCCCAAGGTAAAGGCTGACGAGAAGGCATAAGGTGTTGTTGTGGGTAAATATATAGATAGGCGTGAATATCGAGATTAGATGTATCTGGAGCGGCCGTGTCCATGTCTACATGCTTGCAATGTTCTCTCTGATTTGCATTTTTAATCGGTGGAGACTCATAGGAATCCATTGTATGTGACTGATATATGTTGAGGTTCCTGACGCGACGCCTGTCCCACGCAAGGCCGTAAAAACCGAGGCAGGGAATCTCATGCCACTTGATATCGCGACCGCCTTTGCCCTTCCACAATGCCCCAGCAGATCTCAGGACCGCTCACTCATCAATCTCCTATTCAACGTATCTCATAAGTATGTTAAATACATCACCACCCTTCCCCTCACCCCTCTCGCAACCTAAGGCTTCGGTATCCTAATAGTCCGACTCGTCATCAAACACCCATGCACAACAAAGACACCCACGACGGGATGCACGGCGAGCCACCCACTCCCCACAACCCCCCACGGCACCTCCTCGAGCACCCACCCTCTGCTGACCCACCACGCCATCACGGCGTCGAGCGCCAGTGTGGTGGGGATCGGCGTCCCCTCAAAGTAGCGCGACTTGCCGGACGCGTCCTTGGGGAGGTACGCGGTGGTGACGTTGAAGCGGGCCAGGCGGACGAGACCCGAGAGGACGAACGTGCCGAGGAGGAGGGAGTCGAGGGGTGTGCGGAGGCCCAGGGCCGTCGCGACGGTTGCTGGAGCCACGCCGAAGGTGATCTTTGGGGAAGTCGCACGTTAGGCTTTTAATTCTCACAGCACATCGCATAGCGCCGGGCCGCAGGGGCGTGGTAGTTTATGGGAAGTGAAAGGAAAGGAAAGAACATACCAGGTCCGCAAGCGAGTCCAGCTCCTGGCCCATGAGGCTGCTCTTCTTCCTCCACCGCGCCACCCTCCCGTCCATAAAGTCGAAGAACAGGCCGAAGGGCAGGAACGCGAGGGCGAGGTATAGCAGCGAGGTGTCGGCCGGGTCGCCTAGGCAGTAGTGCAGGGAGGTGAAGATCGAGAGCACGCCGCAGAGGCCTATGCCCGATTAGTCTACGCTGCCTTCTGGCAAACGGTCTGTCTCTCTGCCCACGGGAGGGGGAGCAAAGGAGTAAGTGGAGGCAGGAGCTCACCATTTAGCATAGTAATGGCATCAGCAAGGTGCAGCGCCCTGATGAGCGAAAAGTGGCCTGCGTCAGCCGAGAGAAGCAGCTTCTGCTTGTCAATCGCTAGACCAGCCCACCGCCGTTAGCACCTCATTCTTCCATTCCTCCCTTTCTCTCCCACCATATGCACTCCCACCGTGAGTGCCACCAAGAAAAACCTACAGGGCATGGACTCCGCGTCCTTCGCGCTCGCACTCCCGTTGCTCGCCATCCCGCGTCTCAACATTCCGCGGCACTGGCCTTTGCAAGGTAAAAAAGCTCCACCTCTCGACCTCTCTTTCGTCTCACTATTTCCTCCTAGAGAAGGTTCCTTTCTTCTAATCGGAGTTTCGAAATTTTGCAAGGGCGTGGCGCTTTGTTTTTTGAGGAAACGGATTCGAGTTGTTGAGGGCAGGTGCAAAGGGGGGAAGTTGGGAAATACGGGCCTTCGGGTGGTTGGGGTTCAAAGTCGGAGGTGGGACGTCGGGGCCGGCTGTTCAGTGGGTAAGGCCGCCACGGCCGGGTGAGTGAAGCACAGAGAGGGTGGGGGGTCCAAGTTTTTTTCTTGGAAGGCTTGCATGGGGTGTGGCGCAGGATGTGGCGTCCGGCTCTTTCTGGCTTAACTCTTTTGCTCTCATCTCATAATTTTCTCCCATGTGATTCTTCCACTCTGCTAACTGAAGGAGGATTAAAACACGAGTGCCCAACAGGGACTACCCTCAAAAGAAGCAAAAATGAGAGAACATAACACTACACTATTGTCTCTCTATAATAGCGTATCCCATTCGCTCCATATCCAGTACAAAGCCTCATTGCCTCTCCAAGCGCCCTTTCTATAGACTCGAGTTGTCTGTGACGTTACCGACACCAGCCACACCCCACCCCACACCCCACCCTGCCATAGATGAACTCTCACCGCCGAGAACGGCAGTTCTCCAACCCGCGGACTCGACTGCCGTCATGATGACCATTACGTAGCCCTCGATCTCCCCCGCCCATCTGGGGGTGTGTCTCCCACGAAATCAACGATGTAGCCTTACACGGCGTCGAGTCGGGGGCAGACGACTGAAAGTCGCAGCTGATTCGACGCTTACCTAGCATGTGAACTCCCTTCAGCAAACAATACATACTAGGACAGAATAGGCAGGGCCATGCGTACTCTTTTTATTCTATCAGCCCTGTCTCCGCCTTCCTCTCAACCCAATTAATACCGTCTGCCTAGCACGAGCATTATATAGTACCCTCCTCAACAATATTATGCGTGTGTTGATCCGATGTACTTAGACGAGCCTCGCTCTAAATCCCAATGCACCCAAGACTCCGGCAGCCCAATGGAAAGATATTAGTGTATGCTCGGGGCCGCCGTTCTACCGGCCCCAGGGTATCCAGCGTCTCCACGACCCGTAGCAGCGCACTGCCACACCCATGAGATCCATCCGTCGGGCGGTGGACCCCGTCCGCTCAGCAACCCGGGCTCGTCCCCGGCTCGGCTCACCTTGAGATGATCAATGACATGCCGTCAATGCCCTCGCTGTACGTGCCAGCCAGGCCAACCACGTCGTAACCCCTTGGCGGTATCACCGTAGAACTGTCATAGTTAGCTCAAAGCCCACGTCAGTAATCAACAGGGGAGTCCGCTCACAATGACCCGCCCTGGCGATTCCCAAACATCGCCGACTTCCGCCCCACGCTCGTTAGGAACTGTATGCCTTCTATCCCAGCACCGACTCGCAGGTTAAACCCCGTCAAATACTCCCCCTTCCGGATATCCACCTCAAACACGTCCCTCCGCCCATCCTCTTGCTTAAGTCCGAACATTTGCGTGGATGCGTCGTCGTATATGAACTCGAGGCCGTCAAGCGTGGAGCCGTGGTAAACAGCTATCCGCGAGAGGACCCGATTATTTTGTTTCGCGTCGCCCATGAATATAATCTCGCGTGTCTCCTGTTCGCCCTTTTGCTTCATAATGCCCGTGACTGCATGTTGTCGGTACGCCATCTTGCCGGCGCCGAGCTTGAGGGACGTTTCCTTGGAGCACAGCTTCTTGAGGTCCGGAATGTCGAGGCCTCCCCCGCCGTAGGACCTCACTCGCACTCTCAAACCGCCTCCCCCGCGCTGCTTCTGCGGTAACCGACTGCGGAGTTCCTGCTCGTTGAGGACGACCTGCCGCTGCGGTGAGCCGTTTTCGACAGGGTACTCGATCCATGCGTGGCAAACCTCGGAACCATCCGGAACGATCTCCAAAAAAGATATCCCTGTCGACGCCATGACGACTGCCTGGTTCCCGTCAACGCGGAAGCCCTGCACACTCCTATCAGGGTGCAGAACAGGATCGTTTGGCAGCCTAAAGCACGGGTGGCTCCTGAACCGCAGACAATCCAGTCTATGCCACTTGCACTCGTCGTCATATTTGACAGGCCCGCCCTTGGACCTCGTCCTCGTCGAGTACGCCTCCCTCGCCACGAATGACCTGTTTAGTGATAGGTAATCCTTCTGCATGACCCCACTCTCCTGATGCGGAGTCTCGAACAAGTGTCCCACACCGTGAAGATGCGCCCCGATCCCAAGGTTCGCCGCCTCCCACGAGGTCCCCGCCTGATTCCCCTCGTTTGCGACGTACCGCGTGTCTGTCGGCGTGCAGTCCGTAAATGCCGGCGCAATCTCCTCGAAGCTGGCGGGATAACTCTGGAGACAGTGCGAGCCGAAGACAGCGAGCTGGAGGTCGCCGGCCGAGCCACTCCGTGCCGTGTGGCCCCTGACCGTCTTCGTCTCGGCGTCCCAGTGCGAATCTAATAGCAAAACGCTGACGTATTGCCTCTGGCCTGGTAGGGGCCTGAAGTGGCTTTGGACAGCGTCTGCGGCGATGTCGAAGAGTGGATCGCTCTCCGTCATAGCCCCATTACTACATTGCTGAGCTGCCTTCTCAAGCCGCCTCAGCTCGTCAACGGTCTTGTCCGTCCGGATGATGTGCACCCGCGCCTCAGAACGCATAGTACCTAGCTCGGCGTCGCGGTAGTTGGAGCTCCCCGATGCCCATTCCTCCTCAAACCTAAACGTCCTCCGCCCAAGCTTATTCCGCCACATTTGCTCCGCAGTAAACGCCTGCCAAAGGTACGCGGCCATGCGGAACTTCCGAACTGCCAGATCCAAGTCGTTCCCCTCCCTCTCTACTCGCGCGGGCATCGCGTCGAACGTCTCGGGGGAGTCTTTAGCGACTAGTATGGCGAGCTGTAGCGGTGGTGTGCTCATAGGGGGGAGCATGTGTAAGGTGAGGTAGGAGGCGTGCGCGGCGCTTGATGACCGCCGGTTGAGCTTGGGGTTGGAGAACTCAAATCGGAGCTTGTTCGGCCCGGGCTGGAGGTATACCAGCGCTTTGAATTGGGAGCTGCAGACGGGCCAATTGATCGGAGGAAAGCTGTCATCGAGCCGGTGGACAGTTACGGTGCCGTCGATGGCCTGCTTCGCGGGGTCACCTATCGTGCCGTGGATCAATATTACCTTTTGATAGACCTATTGAGCTCCGATGTCAGTCGTCGTTTGTCGAATGCACCCGAATAATGAAAGCAAAAAGCTAAGATAGAGCTTTCAAGCATACCCAGGCGTTCTCGGAGACATTGGTGATCTTGGGCGCGTACGGCGAAGCAGGCGCCGCGCTGCCGTTCATGCCAGAAGCGCTCCGTCTATACACACTCGGCACCGCCGTGGGCGGGGGCCGGGGCGTCGTCGGCGCAGACTGCGAGTCCTTCGCATCGTGAAGAAGCAACGACGGGTCCGAGGTGCTGCTGACGGACGGCGGCGTCAGTGACCCCGACGTATGGGTCGCGCCGCTCCCTCCCGCATCGCTCGAGCCGTCGGTCGAATTCTCGGTGCGAAAGCTCGCCTTGGACCTGCGTCTCAGTTCTCTAAAATTGAAGAGAGACGAAGGCATGAGGGACCGCGTGAGTGCTTTGCTTTTTTAGCTGATTGGGGAAGCGACGGGGCCGGGTGGTTCGGATCGCGGGCCGTGTGGTATTTGGTCCGCAAGGGTATCTAGCTGCGGCGACAGGCAAAGCCCGACATTGGGGTTTAGTCGGCGCGCGTCTCGGCACGATTGGTACGGAGGAATAGGGAAGGGGTAAAGAACGAGTGAGAGAAGCTCCGCTGGGGCTCGAAACTGAGGAAATTGACGGGAAAAGTGCGAGGTAAAGGCAATGGGCAAGGTACTCTTGTCGCAGAACGAGGAAGGTGGGAGACGGGACGGCGAGGTAGCGATAAGCCACAGTTTCGTTTGTACCAGAAGCCTATCAAATTCAACCTCCCGCAGAATGCAAGTGACGACAGAAACGGACACGCCGGAAACGAAGTGAATCTAACGGTTAGGAACTATCATGGACTTTGGGGATTGCGAAAGCAAAAAGAGAACGGCTATTACAAGAAATCCTGAAAGCGGACACTACGTTGATAGTGAAGGTGCGATCGAGCTAGCGTATGAGGTCTGGACTGCGCTTGCAGTTTTCAGTTAGGCACAGTGACTGGCCCGCAGTTACGAGGAAGTCCCACGTTTACTTGGATACGCATACGAGTCCACCCGCGCGCACTTTCCTCTCAACCATTGTGGCCAGGCTCCCCCCCCAACTTCGTATCCGGTAATATTGCCTGATCGGTAACCCACGGCAGCCCAAACAATCGAAGAGCCCTGCCTGTTTGGAGAGGCGATAAGCACAAAAAACAGGCAGTTTCACAGGCCGATCGGGACATGTGGGGGACGTTGAACTCTCGATCGGGAGTGGCAGCGAATACAAATCCTAGCCAAGCTCCCGAACTTTGTTCGCGGAAGGGACAGCCGGCGCGGTCGAGGCGAGATGACGACAGGGCGACCTGTGCGACTCGGCCGGGAAGACAGCTGCGCATGGGTGGGACCTCGAGTGATACGAAGGAACATGTGCCAAGGCAATCCCGGCCTTCCTCTACGGATTAAAATCGAATGCTCAATAAGGGTTGCATACGAATCCACATGTCGCGGCTTGGCGTTGGGGCGAATCAGGGAACGCCTCGGAATCAGATCAGGGCCAAGTTTCGCGGGAAGGGTTTCGATACCGCCGTTCTTCCGGTCCTCCCAGACTTCTATAATAATAACGGCTTACACCATGGCTTCGTTGTAGGTGGTCGTGTTAGTGGTTTGACCTGCTGACCAGGATTCCTGGAAGGGCTTGCAAAGCCACCAGAGTCAGACCATCAGGAACCAACCCAAAGAAGGACGTCTGCTCAAGTCTTGACGGCGGGGGAAGGAAGCTCGGACGAAAAACCGGGCCTGGCGCGTCCTGAGAAATCACCAAAGCTGGGTCTCAGTTGGGCTCGGAAAACATTCTCCACGTCTCAGACACAAAAAACGCTGGGTATAATTACGTGTGCTCCCCGAGCACCGCAGCCACGACGAACATCCACCGCATGTCCCCCGTTCGTGCTATCTGTCAGTGGCGTCTAGGTACTTTAAGCCAGAAGCCACGCAGCTTCTGAATTGGGATTTCGTTCCTGCGAAATGGAGAAACTGAGCTTCTGGGGAACGGATCGAACCTTGACTGACTAAACATGCAAGGATTGGAAGTCGCACCAATTCTCGGAGGATCGTAAACCAGCCTGGCCACGATGAGGATACCATCACACCATTAGCTCGTCGTCGACGGAAGCGAGCGCTGCTTGGTGAGACAACGCCGGACTAGCGAGTACTTCCGTTCCAATGAAGCCGGGATTAGTACGTGCCCATTGTTGAACGCATCGAAACGTCGGTCTGTCGTCTTCTAAGCATGACGGAGTGGCATGTCCTATGGGAGGTCCCTTGCCTCGGACGGTTTTAGGTTCCTACATGATGCTATTGAAGTGCGTCCGACGGCATCTGTTCAACACCACGGTATCACCAGTCACGTACTACAAAACGCCAAAGGCACACCAAACACACAAGAACCACGTTAAGAAGTTTGACCCGTCACCCGAAAAAAAAAAAAATCAAGGGTCTTCAGCCGTGCAATTCCCTAGCACGATCGAGCCAGCACACCGCATACACCACCCGGCAACGCACATGCATCATATCAGCCCTGTCTTGTTGGATCCGGGCCAGGCGATTGGTATCCGCGGCGGCTCCTCAAACGGGGGTCGATCCGACCGACGTCGACGTCTCCCATTGCGGCCGGTTGTAGAATGCAGGAGGCATTGTAGCCCCGGGGGACAAGCGGCGTCATATCGAGATCTGTGCGCTGGCGGGAGTGGCTGACGACGGACTGGCATGACTGACGAGTGTGTCTTGTCACGCCGTGTAAGGGAGTGTTGTGTGAGCACGCTGAAGAAAACCACCCTCCACCCATGCGGCTCAGGTTCAAAGTGCAGCTGGACGTCTCCCAGTTTTTATGCCGTCATGAGAAGTCGAGCACATGTCCGGAACAATTGTCCCATTTGTGTCCTGTTTGCTCGGGGCGCAAGGGCCAGACAGGGATGTAAATTGGGTCAAGGGTTATTCGCGGCTTTTGGCCAGACAACGAGTCGCATGGGCCATATTCTAACTCAAAAGGACGAAAGCTGCTCTCACTTCCGCATCCCTCGCAGGCTCAACAAAGCGAGCCTGAACACAGCCTCGATACGACCCCTCCCGCAGCCGTGACCGAAGACGACGCTGAATATGACGCATCCCTCTGGAGGCTTTGCTCAGTCCTGAACACTAGCCCAAATGCCCGCTCCCCAGCTTACTTACCCCACGCTCCGTTTGTCAACCCTTTGAAACAACGAGCGATATTAACATACCGGAAACATGCCCTCTCCCGTTCCGCTTTGGTTTCGTCGGCGCGGGTGGTGAAACGCCGAGGCGGGAGGTATAATAGCCTTGAGCCGCGTGGAAGCCAAGGGCCATAAGGCACGTAGGAGACTGTCAAGCCATGTGTCCAGGCTTGATTGACGATGTTGCCTTCACTTTCCTTTCCTGGAGTCGGGGGTGCAATTTGTCCGCCCGCGGGATGCCCATGTGGCCCGTTCGCTGTCACCCCGCAACGAAGTGTAGTGGATCATGGCAATGGCACAGACTGTCAGCGTACCAGCACATCTCAAGAGTCGCGTGTCCATTCATATTTCTGCGAAGGGTCCAGGGCTCTGAGACACAAAGCCTTGACAAAGATATCCGATCGAGATCGTGCAGGCCTCGAGGTGATGTTCAACCCCCACCTCAACTAAGGACTGCAAATGCATTTAATAGGCACAGCGTCGATTCAGCCCTGGGATACCCATGCGAATAAGGCGTTTGCAGCAACCAAGCAGCCTATGAGCGTCGGCAGATGGCATCGGGGTCCCAGGTTGGTCGGCCAGCTTGCATGGATGAGCACTGCTCTTTGTACCCTGTGAGTGGGCCTGGCTCCCCCATTAGGCCTGGCCCTTCGGGGCACCTGCCTGGTGGCGGGCTGAGGGACAGGGGACCCCGAGAGTCGTCGCTTCGAGATTACAGCCCCAAATAAGCAGATTTCAGAGAGACATCGAGTCCCATTTCCTGGCTCCTATCAGGATATCAGGACTGGACCTGTCTCTCTCCACTGAAGTGCTACAGGCCGGAAGCGTCAATGTAAGGGGTTCCCTCGCATACCCGGGTCCCACAATAAGCAAAGCGAGTAATAAGTCATCTCCGTCAATCGCAGCGCCATTCCCGCCCTATCAATGCAATTGTACGTCTCCCATTGTACCGCCCGTGCGGCAGCCAATTCCATAGAATGGTAAGCCCACCCCTGCGCGCAAAAGTCATTGCTGTGGAGCGGCCCCAACCCCGGTGCGGCAGACGTCCCGGTTTCCACAGAAATCCTCAATTCGCACAATACCGAACCTTCGCTCAGCGCACCCACTTAGCACCTTTCTTCCTTGGTACCAGTAATATCCACCGAGATCCAAAGAAGCGCCGTTCTCTCGCCCGGTCAACCCTCCTCCCCTTCCCATCATCGCTAAGAATTTTCCTCAAACCCGCAAACCAAAAGCAGCCTTTCACATTTCACACCGAGGAACCAGACTGGAATATTCTAAAGATATTCCAGGATTCCATAATTTGTATACGACCTGCCGCCCCCCCCCCCTCTTTGCACCGACTCCTGCGTAAAATTGCACCTGCCGCCCCCCCTTCCTCACGTACATGTGTTAGCCGCCCACTTTCCCTCACCACCGCAATCGACCACAAGAGAACAACGAAGCGATAATCCGCACCCGATACCGAGCGCGACGACCGGGAACGTCCATGCCGAGGCTATAGCATGGCGACGCAACCGTCCATGAGTATGTCACAGTGGAAGGAGCCGGATACAGTGGCGGACAAGGTGTTGAAGAGGGCGGAAGTGAGCAAGGTGAGTGCGATAAGGAGGCGTGGGGAAGACGAGGCCCGTTACAAAGGTCTTCTCGTTAGACCCTAAACTCGAGGTTTAAACTTCACTGGCCTCACATCCACCACATCCGCAATTCTCTGACTCGGTGCAACCTCTACAGATCGCCCGCAGGCTCCAGAACCGTCTGGCGCTCGCGCAATTCAAGACCAAGCACGGCTGGGAAGATCTCACCCTCGACACCATCGAGCCCAAAGTCGAAGAGGAGCGGCGGCGGCGGCGGCTCTTCGACGGCGACGTCCACTCCGACTCCTCCTCCAGCACCTCCGAGCTCCCCTACCCGAGCCGCGCCCTAATGAGCTCCCCCCTCAAGGCCTCAGGGCCCCTCTTCTCGGACGGCCTGGCTCCCAGCAGCGGCGGCGGCGGCTCACGCTCCGGCCACCGCAAACGCAGCTACATGGGCTCAACCGACAGCAGCGCACAGAGCCCCAGCAAGCGCTACCGCCTGTCCTCACCTTCGGCGCACAAGTCCTTCCCCTCGGGCGGCCACGCTACCTGGAAAGACATGCACCAGCTCGCGCAGTCATCGCCCATCAAGCCACGCCGCCAGCAGCACTTTACCACGCAGGCCGGGCCTAACCTCTCCTTCCTCACCTCGCCCACCTTCCACATGCATTCCGACGATGACGACGATCTCCTCCCCCTCCACTCCTTCAACGCGCCCTCGCGCTCCTCCCCGCCGCGCACCCCGCCCATGCGCAGCCGCCCGCTCAACACCCGGCGCAGCCGCGACAAGCTGCTCCCAGTGACCGAGGGCGAGCCCGAGCTACCCAAGACGGGCGAGGAGGGCGCCGACCTCCTGCTCTACCTCGCCGCCTCGCCCTCGCCCGCTGTGGGCGCACGAAAGGGCATGGAACCGCCGTCCACGCCGCCACCGAGGCACAGCGCCGGCCTACCGTCTTCGGCGATGGTGACGCCCGGCGGGAGCAACATGTTCCCCAACACGCCGGGCCAGGGCTTCGATTTCTCGGACTTCGTCAACATCACGCCTAGCCCAGCGCAGAAGCCGTGGAAGACGCCCGTGAGCCTGTCGGCGCGGACGCCGCTGAGCGTTGCACGGCGGCGGCTTACATTCGATGAGCCGCTAGTATGAGGTACACGACGGATATATCGCAGGGGTTTGAGCTTCTGCTCTCCCTACACAGGCTGTGGCTATTACATTTTTCTTTGACCATGACTTGGATTCTACGCTCACTGGATTTGCGCGGCTTGGATTCGAGGAGTTTAGGCGGCTGGCGTTGATTCCCCCACGAGGAGGCCCATGATTTTTGGCATAACTCCCTACAAATCCTCTCTTATCCTCGAGCTTTCCCTCTCTTCGACCCTTTACTTCCGTTTCCTTTGTTAACGAGCTGGATTTACTCACGACAGTACAATACGAAGGTGTACGCGCTAGGCCATAATTTTCATTTGCAGTGGGCAAAAACCCGTGTTGGGGCCACAAATTCCCCCCGAGACATGGCTCGGGTGGGTGGCGAGTGGAGGTGGGAAGTGGATAAGAACGGAGCTGGTGTGGGCCACTTTACGCGAGAATTCGCGTCCAAACGCGAAAAGGGAAATGTATTGCAGGAGAGAACGCGAAAGGACGCGAGATGCGCGAATTTTCGCGTTTATGCATATCATTTGTTGGTAGCCAATAATATGCGGACTTTGGTTCCACATTATGCAACCTTTTTATCGCTGTCACACTGCGAGTCTGCGTGAAGTGGGGTCCAAATTGTGAGAGCGAGTCGTGCTCTAACAAAGATACGTGAGGACAGGAGCCAAGGATTTGCGACAGACGTTGTTTGAACGGGCGTTTATGGCGGGCGGAACATGGCCCGATATGGCGCTGTTCGACGGACTATGGATCATGGATCGCCATCGCGGGTACCGGCACATGCCTCGGGGAGCACGAGCGACTCTGGTGTGGAAGGGTCCGTCCCGATGACAAGGGGCACATCGTGAGCCGCACATCCCCGGCCAAAGAGCATGCAGATTCCAGAATCTCAGCTATCCAACCCGTAACCAAATCGCAACGCCGTGCTAAAGATCGCCAGATGCACCCTACTTCTCTCAATCGCCGACCCCTCCGGCCCCCACCCCCCC
>JAMBUN010000216.1:0-15999 GCA_030271035.1 Microascus cirrosus
CCCCCTCCCCCCAAAAAAAATGCTGCAAGCAATCAAAACGGGCTCCGCTGGATTCCGCGCCGAAGACTCTCGCATCCAGAAATCAGACCTATGATGTCAGCGCCCACACCCCCGGCCATGCCACTGGCATGCCGCCTCGGAAGTGGCGGCAGACGTGGGCGCACCAATGACGAGCGCGCCGCACGTGGGGTCACTCACAGGCAGGCAGTTCACTATCAGGGACTCAGACCCTGAATATTAATCAGGGCTCACACAGGCGGATTGTTCAGTGAGCATCGGGTTGCGGAGGCCCGCTGCTGGGTAGGCGGGCCAGGGGGCCACTCAGGCCCGGGAGATGGGGCACGGAATGAACTGAGTGGCTATCAATGCATATCGCTTGTGCCGGCGCGAAAAAAGCCGGAATCACGAATTTTCAGACATAAAAGAGACACTTGGCGCTAGGTCGGCAAGTCATTTCCTCACGAGAGCACCGGCTGGGAATACATAGTTGGCGTCTGGTCCAGACCGCACATGACCCCGCGGCGGTGTCCGAACCATGTCCCTCGCGGGCCGTGACTGAGGTACGGAGTACTTCGCCGTGGAGGCCACGAAGGTACCGTACATCCGGGCCTGAATAGCGCACACCGCTTACCTCCGGCCCACCGCCCATTTGCCGGTGGTGTTCTGCCATTTCCAGAGCTTGAGCTTCGGGTCCGACAACGGTCGCAACGCCCGACCCAGAGCTCTGCCCGTGTAAACAACTTGCGAATCCTTGAGGTATCTCCGTTATTCCAGTCGGCAACCAACTTCCATTTCGTACTTCCAAGACTAAATCCTGCTGTTTGTTAGACCCACAGACTAGCCGTGCCAGGGGAAGTCGCTCTTCTCAAGTACCCAGTCTCCAAACCCGCTCCCTTCCCACCCTCATCAGCTTTGGCGCCCCCATACCCCACGACGAAGTCCACTCCGTTCTCCATAAAAGCCGCCCCTGAGTGAGAGGAACACGACGAGCCTAAAAAACCCTTCCCACGCTGACACTTACAAAAATGAACCTACCCGTGCACAATCCCCGCTCGACTGGTCACGTCGGCCGCGGTCCGGAATCCTGAGTGGTTGCGTCCGTCCAGTGCTCTTTCCTGCAGAGCGTCACCCACCGCAGCTGCCCCCTCACCCGAGCTCTAGAACCGGAAGCAGCTCCCACACCCACTTGAGCTCTCGTGGGAAGGAGCTTCAGCTTCTCCAACAGCGTTTTTTTTTTTCTCTCGTCGTTTTCTCCATATCTTGTTCCTTGGATCTCATCTCCGCTTCTTTTTAAGGTTTCCCTCACCACGCCCCTGAAAGTTCTAACCTAACCACTGTTGTTCCCTGGTTGCCAGCTGCCGAGTTTGCCGCCACAATACCATTTTAGCCACATCCCATGTTCTACATGGACCAGGGAAATATAACAACTTCATCTGATGGACCTGTCACGATGAAGTTTGGTAAAAAGTACAGTATCCAATTCATAGGGTCAAAACGCGGTTTCCAGCTGATCGCTAACACCCTTTTCCAGCCTCCCCCGGAATCAGGTGCCCGAATGGGCGGCCTATTACATCAATTACAAAGGCCTGAAGAGGCTCATTAAGGTGGCAGCTGAGGCAGCCAAGAAGGGAGAACCGGTCGTTCTCGACGGTATTTGATGCGCCTCCACTGCTAGCTTGGCGCATACTAACATGCCTCACAGGGTTCTTTGCGGGACTGGATAAGGACCTTGACGTTGTGGAGTCCTTTTACAACAGCAAGCTTGCAGATGCGCGACAGCGTCTCGGCCGTCTCCATGATCAATACGGAGATGTGTCCAAGGCGTCGGAGGGTCCCGCCACGCTTGACAGAGACGAGACTGAGGAGCTCGTCGGTGCCCTAATGGACCTGAGGCAGCAGTTCCAAAATCTTCAGTGGTTCGGCGAGATCAACCGCAAGGGATTCGTCAAGATTACGAAGAAGCTGGACAAGAAGGTCCCAAGTGCCACGCCCCAGAGCCAATATGTCTCGGAGAATGTTGATTCGAAGCCATTCGCCAAGGGTAGTAGCATCACACCTCACCTAGAGGAAATAACCCAATGGCTATCGGCGCTTTTTGCCTCAACCGAGGCTCAAACTGTGGACGACACAGCTTCTGAGGACTCGGGGCCTT
Organism: Microascus cirrosus; assembly: GCA_030271035.1. Classification (NCBI taxonomy): domain Eukaryota; kingdom Fungi; phylum Ascomycota; class Sordariomycetes; order Microascales; family Microascaceae; genus Microascus; species Microascus cirrosus. The sequence goes on from JAMBUN010000216.1 coordinate 2,153, forward strand.
CCCTGGAGAGGGCATTCGTTAAGGCGGCGGCAAGAGTACCCCAAGCCTCATTAGACGCCCTTGATCAAGCCGCACGGGATGACAACGTGGTGTCTCTCGAGGCGATTCTCAAGGGAATCACGCTTGATGAGTCTGCGGCCCAGTCCGTACTCCTGAGCATCCTCCAACGGTCGATATCGTCACGTTCGAAGAAGTGCATCGAATATATCCTCGGCAGGGTGGATTATCTTGGGCCGGACGATATCAATGCCCGAAATTGCATTCACCGCCTCGTCATCCAGATCGGGAAATCAAGAGCTGCGGCCTTGAGCGGTCGGATGCCTGGCTCGTACCCACTTCGAAACGCGATGCACCTCAGTTCTCAGTACCTCCAGCCAGCCGCGCCTCCTGCGCCTCCGCCGAAGCCGCTTAACGAGAACGAATCAACGCTTCTTAGCCGGGATGACGAGGAGGTTCAGGTTTTAATCTACCTCCTTGACCACCTCTCACCGGATCAGCAGACGGCACTTAATAGCAAGGATGCGCTTGGACGACTGCCCATCCACTATGCCGCTCACTTCGGCTTCGTTGTTCTCTGCGAGATCATATTAGACCGGATGAAAGAATGGGGTCAGCTCAATGTTGGAGACGGCATCGATTCACCGAACTTGCTCGACAACGAAGGCCACGGGCCGGTTTATCTCAGCGTCAAAGGCGGCCATCCAAAGACTACAGAAGCTTTACTTAAAGCCTTGAGTCAGGAACGGGTGGGAGCAGACGGGACAGTGACTCGCATTTCTGTCTCGAAGTCCGGCGCGCTACTTGCCCTGGCTACGAAGGCTAATTTTGCTGTCATCGCCAAAACGCTCCTCGAGGCGGGGATTGACGTAAACTGGCAAGACGAGAGCGGCGAGACTGCACTCCACATTGCGGCCCGAATCGGCCATGCCGAGTGCGCTCGCGTGCTTGTTGAAGGGACGAGGGACCAAAAGGCAAACGTCGAGATCATCGAGACGACATATGGATGGACACCCCTTGATGTCGCTGCAGTCTTCGGCCATACCGCGGTTGTGAAGCTGCTAGTGGAGGCCGGCGCAGACGTCACAAGAGCAGACTCGTCGGGTTGGACGGCGAAAGAACACGCAGCCTTGCGCGGGCACATCCAAATCGCGCGGCTGCTAAGTCCACGGGCGCCAACATCCGGAACCGTGAAGGGGGGTCACCAGACAGGCCCTTCGTCAACAGTAGAAGGACACCCTAACGGCGTGTCCTCTAACGGGGTGTCGTCTTCCGGAGACATTGATTTTGTCAGATCAGTTGGCCACAAGTACCTTGTCAATGAAAGCCTGGTACTTGTGAGCCTCGGATCGATGGATATGAGAAAGGCGGTGGAAGCGGTGACGCTCGAAAAAGTGCCGCTTAACGAGGCACATCGTCAGGGTCTCGACAGAGCCTTGTCTGTTGTTGTTTCAGCGAGCAATGCCCAAGGCGAACCCACCAAGATCGACCTGCCCGTTCACGAGACTATCGCCACCGAGCCCGTCGTGTTCCAGGCTCCAGACGTGTCCAAGGTAACAATCACGTTTGACATCGTCCCAACACACTCGGAAAACCCGCGCGAGCTTATCGGCAGGGCGACGGCCCGCCTCGGGTCGATCCGGCAGACCGTCGGTACGAAACGTATGAACCTGAAAGGCGACATAGAGGTTCCTGTCATCTCAGGCGAAACCCTGGCGTCCATCGGCGAGGTCTACTTCAATTTCCTCGTCACAACACCATTTACTCATCCAAACTTGGAAGCCAACTTGGGTCGGACTTATTGGAGGAAGATGTCGGACCCCATGGTGATCGGCCACCGCGGGCTCGGGAAGAACGTGACCTCTACGAGATCTCTGCAGCTGGGCGAGAATACGGTTCCTTCGTTCATCGCAGCAGCAAGTCTCGGGGCTCAGTACGTTGAGTTCGACGTGCAGTTAACCAAAGACCACGTTCCCATTATTTACCACGATTTCCTGGTCAGCGAGACGGGCTTCGACGCCCCCGTCCACACTCTTACGCTAGAGCAATTCCTCCACATCAACTCGGAATCGGCTCGCGTTGCCAAGGGGCGACAGCCCGCAGATCCGTTGGTGAGGCAAAGGAGTAGTAGTGTGGACATGGGGCGGCCCACCAACGGTCTAGGTGTCGATAAGCCGCAGGAGGTCACGGCGATGGAGGAACGAATGAAGTACACTAGGGACTTCAAGCAGAAGGGCTACAAGGGGAACTCCCGGGGCAATTTCATCCAGGCGCCGTTCGCGACGCTCGAGGATCTTTTCCGACAAGTACCGGAGAACGTAGGATTCAACATCGAGATGAAGTATCCTATGCTGCACGAAAGCGAGGAGCACGAGATGGAGACGACGGCTGTGGAGATTAACCAGTTCTGCGACACAGTGCTGTCGATGGTATATGAGATGGCCGGGGAAAGGCACATCCTCTTTTCGTCGTTCAACCCAGACATATGCTTGTGTCTAAGCATCAAGCAGCCGTCATTCCCAGTGATGTTCCTGACGGACGCGGGGACGGATGAGGTCGCCGACGTCCGGGCGTCTTCTCTCCAGGAGGCTGTCCGGTTCGCCAGCAGGTGGGATCTCTTGGGGATCGTCAGCGCGGCGGAGCCGTTCGTGCTATGCCCACGGCTCATCCAGGTGGTCAAGCAGCGGGGCCTGGTGTGCGCCAGTTACGGCGTGCTGAACAATGACTCGCAGATTGCAGAGGTACGTATCCAAGTTCTACGGATGAACCTCCAAGCGAGAAATATCTAACGACCTTACAGAGGCAGTTCAAGGAAGGCATCGACGCGGTGATTGTCGACGACGTGCTCGCGATCAGGAAGGGGCTGAGAAGTTCGGAGACCAACACGCCTTCGGATAGGAGCGAGGTTTCTACTACTTAGAGGAAGCGTCATGTTTCGTTGCGGCATTTTCGGTGTTGGATATGTTTCGCAGGAGTTGGTAGACGGGCATCCGAGGAAGTCGTTCAACACGAAGGTGTGGAAGCGACGTTCATTTGTAAGCGGGACTTTAATGTCAGGTTTTAACGTAGCTGCACTTGTACGGAGGGGGTTCGTTCACTTGAATTCACCTTAACGATTCCGTTTGGACCAACTACGCGAGAGACCGGGTGGGACGGCCACGGTATCTGTGTATTACTTCTCGCGGGCCGGAATTACGGCGCTGATGCTCGCGCCTGTCGATTTGGAGACTTATAGATAACATGAAGGATTGCTTGATGTTGAGATTGGTATAGTTACGCATGAGGTTTCCGTTTGTGCAAGCGCTCATAGGTGTATGTCATGTACGCGTTCGATCTCCATACCATGTCCGTGCTTCTTTCGGTCTTCAGGCGTAGAAGCTTAAGGAGGGTCTTGAAGACAGCCAGAGTTCTTAATGTAATTGCATTTCAGTTAATTCACTGAACGATGCAAGTGAAGTTGGCTAAGATGAGAGTGACACATGGCATCATAGTACGGATATCGACTCCTTCTCGAGCCTGAACCACTTACGTTATTATTAAGGGAGTCACTGACGAGCATAGCCTACATTCCGCAAAGATTCGTAAGATTGGACGTGAGTCTATGATGACGTCGTTTAAAGAACACTAGTATGGGAATCAAGGGATAATTGGTGGAGCGGGCGAGTGTTGTAGTTGTCGCGGTTACCAGGGTCGCGGGTGGATTTGGGGGGTCCTTGAAGGGGAGGGACGGGTCTGATACCGTGGTGTGTTCTGTCATGTCTGACTTGTAATTAAGTAGGTTCTACTTTCTCCTGTCCCATTATTCATTCGTATCACCGTTTTCAAAGGCCGTCGAGCACAAGCTTGGGGGGTCTATCAACGCCAATTCTCCACGCCCGGTCCTCCACCTTCACTAGAGCAACAGCAATCCGAGTGTCCTCAACCCAGTAGTCTCGAGACAGGGCTTATTTGATCGGGCAGTGAAAAGCGCGATATCGCCCATCTACACAACGCCCAAATCCTTTTATGGCGACGTCTCTATCACTGCCCATTTAGGTGAACTCACCTTTAGACCCTCGGAACCGTCACGGAGCGGTCATGGAGCAACATTGCGATGTCTGACGTCCCATATCTTTACTGTGTTGGGTCTGAAGCCTTCATCCTGACGATCTTCTGCCCTATCTTCACTTCTTTCTTCTGGCCGATAGCAATTCAACTAAACTGGTACGAAGATGCCTTGGTCCTTCTAAGGCGACTCTTGTAGCCTGTTGAGTGGCGACTTCGGGGAAGGTTTTACAGATACCGGGCCCGTGACTGGGTTCCGACAAACGGGGAGTTACGAATGCATATTTGGAAGCTTCTGAAGGGTTATGGGATGGCGGGAAAGAAGTTGTTTATAGTGTGAGTATAGGATGTTGGTTGGGCCGCTCAGGAGCAGGTTGGGGACTGGGAGGCGAGGCTCTCTAGACCAATTGTCAAGGGGGGTAGGGGCTCCCGGGTTTGATACGCCGAGGGAGTTACGAGGAGAGAGAGGGTCGGGAAAGAGTTCCTGATAACCTTGTGATGCCTATTCAACTTTTGGCTTGTGACGGCAGCAATGGTATTGGTGGACACGGACCACGTTTGGGTGGTGGAAATGTGAACGCATACACGACGTCCCACTCCACGAGACTCACTTCTTCCATAGTTGGTGCTCATTAGAAGAAGGGGGAGAAAAGAGGTGGCGAAGGCCTTCAGAACAGATAGTTTATCTGGACTATAGGGGGTATGAATGGTGCTACGAGCGAGTCCACCCCGTGGACGTCACCAGAGAGGTGAGGGCTAGGCGTCGCCTTTTTCCCTCTATGAGGCTTTGATATGTCGCCGAAATATTAGCCTGTGGAGTCTCTCGGTTCCCTTTGAAGACCAGAGACCTCACCTTCCATTCATCATTAAAATGGTAGGCCTGCGTTACGGACCGATGTCCCTTCGAGTGCGTCCCAGGCATTTCAGGCACGACCTCGGCCATTCCAATCCTTGATATCCAGGAATACGGGATGCTAGAACCAAGCCTTTCGCCATTAAGATGCTTCAAGTTCTACAAGAGGTCTCTAATATCTCTCCCTACACGTCGGAGACAGGGCAGCGTGGATTGAGAACGTTAGCAATCTTACCAGGAGGGTTACGGGAGGCTGCCTCAGCTCAGCAATGCCATTCCTCGAGACTATGTCTAAACCAAAGACAATATAGCGTTCTGCCAACGACAGGAGGAACACTTCTGATACATTCGTCCACGTAAAGATACGGATCTGAGAAGAAGCTTTAATGGTGCTATTCGCACATTATATCCTCCGTGACCCCCTCACGATACGCTCGCCAGACACGGGAGACGGATGAGTGATTCGGGCTTCAATTTGTCTCAATGACATACTTCTTTCAGACAGGCTCTTTTACGTGACAGTTCCAACCCATTTCGACCGAGGAGAAGGCACGAACATCGTGGGCCAGCAGTGCTAGAAGCCCTCAACACAAGCCTCAGCCGCAAGCCAGAGAATTGCGTACTCCCACTAGGAGAACCCTCTTCGCTCGTCTCTCCCCAACGCCTAGGGCCTTCAAAGGCCTTACACCTACAGCGCGACGCAAGTTAGAACCCTCAAGAACTACTACAAGCACGCCGCGCCTCATTTTCAGCTCGCAAGCCTCTTCGTATATTGCACAAGCACCTCCACAACGACATTACAGGCCGCCTTCCCGTCTCACCAGCGCCATCTAACCAAAACGGGCGTCCAGCCAAGAGGATAAGAAGCGAAAGCGGCAGTGCGTCCATCCTGCAACTGGAACTAGGCTCACAAGACTGCCAGTAAAGGGGGTGGCGACGCCCCTTGTTCCGTCTGCACTACGTGCAACGCACAGAGTCTCCGACGCGGGCGGGCTTCAGAGGGGCGAACGAGGTCTCCCGTTCCCCGCCGCCGCTCGCGCGGCCTCTCGTCTCTTGCGGTCGTCCCACACGCGCGGCGCCCTCGTTCGCTTTGATACCTTGGCTGTTTGAAGCGAAGGGTGTACCTGCAGCGGGAGGCCCTCTTGGGGCCGTCCCTACGAGGCGGAGCTCCCCACCCAACGGCGTAGACAGGGGGGACGTGAAGAGCCCTGGTAGGCGTCGGCACAGCTCATCCGGGCATTCACTCGCCATCGCTCTCGGCTACGGATGGCCATGCTGGAAGTGGCGAAAGGCACAGCTGTAAAGCACTCCTTCACTCCACCTGAGGTGGTGCCTCTGGCCATTACCCCCCCCCCCCCCCCCCCCAAATCGCGGATGCCCGTATACAGGACCACGGACAGACGTGATCGACGATCCCGCGAGTAAGCTACAGGCTAGAACAGGGGGGGAGCGGAGGGATTCGTTCCTTGATCACCCAACTTGTGCGAACGCATGCGACGCAGACTCAGAGAGGCGCTCGCCGACGACTGTGCGCAACGCGGAGCGCTCAGGGAAGACAGGCGGAGATTTGCGCAAGTCCTGCAAGTGATTAGCAGGGAACAACACGACAGGACAAAGGGGTTCGGAGGGAACTCAGCGAGCGAATGGATGAGGGTCCTGACCGGGAGGGCCGCAGGGCACGGATGGGGGACGGCACGACTCTCCCACGCGAACACCTCCCCAGATCGCAAGGCGCTTTACCGGATACTAGAGGGGCATTCTGGGGCGATTGGACCCTCACTTGGCCCGAATCGGTCAAGGCCCGCCCGCAGCTCTCCGCCCGGAAGGCCAGGGAAGACGGACGAAAAGAGAGAGCGTGTGAGGGAAGGAACGGGCAACTGCCACAAACCGGCCAGGATGGCTCCCATATGCACGTCTGCTTTGCGCATGCAGGCGGGCGTTTCGTGCGCATATGGACTTTGCGGGATTGTCTCCCCTCCCACCACGAAGTTGATGGGTTGCCAATACTATTGTCCATTGTTCCCCCCCCCTCCAGGTTTCTGAACGTGAGACTCGCCGTAGCGTACCAAACATCCCCGCGCGAACGCTTGCTCTTCCCGTCTTACACATCGCCTACTCATCCTCGTACATGCATACACACACTCACAGCACATGCATGTGAGCTATGAAGCTGCGAAAGCAGGGGTGGGAGGAGGGAAGACCCGACCACTGACATGTCGGCAGTTGGGCGTGTTAATTCCTTGCCTCGCCTGCATGGTTTCCTCTTAAGTTTAGTCTGGTGCCCCTGCCCAGTGGGAAATTTTTTTTAATAACACCAAGATCGAGGGAGAGGAACGGGAATTATTGAAGCACCACCGTTCCTGCGACGCAGCCCACATGACCTTTGCTGCGAACTCCTGCAGGCGGCGGACATGCAGATTTTCTCTGTTTCAGCCAACCCACCCGCTGCGCTTCGCTGCTCCGCCCCTGTACGTCGTCCTTGGTTCTTCAACCCGCTGAGTGTGCCGCGTGTGGGGGGCTGAGGGTGTGATGTGAGGATGTGCGGTGAGGAGGATTGTGTGAATTGTCTTTCCGCCCGGCAGCCCCTCCGTCCTTGATTCTCGAGAATCTCAAAGGTGCATCCGGAAAGTGGAGGCGGGGGGTTGGTGCCCGCAGGCTTCAATACTTCTCATGCCTTGTAGAGCGGCCTCTCAGAACCACCTTCCCGTTTTCACACCAAGTGTCTCTCTCCCGCCCAACGCTCCCTCCCTACCAAGTTGAAACCCCCGCAACACGGGACTCCCGTTAGCTGCGAGGGGCAGCCATAATGAGCGGGGTCTTCCCGAGAATAATTCCCCCCCCCTCCCCGCAATTGATCCCCTCGCGCCTCCGCAGCCGGCGCCCCTTCCCAACCCGGAGCCCCGTCTGCGATAGACAACTTCCAAGTCCGCGGCCCCGCCCCTCTCCTCTACCCCGGGCGACGGCCGACGCCGACCCGACGCACGGCCGCCGCCGCCGCCACGCGGGCTCCTCGGCATCCTTCACAAGCCTCGCCGCCCCTTGTGAGGGTGCCCTGATAAATTGCACGCCCAGATTAGGATCCAACTCCGGAGTCAGTAGAGTAATTAGATAGACCTCCGTATCGCCATTGATTCCATGACCCGCTAGGCTTGATCACCCGGCGATCGCCTAGAAGACCCTGCCACTACGCTGCCGATCGGGCCCTTGGTCAGTTTTAAGGAGGTGATGGTGGTTGGTCCTGCAGGGCGAAATATCCTCCATGCCCTCAAGGAGAGGAAATTGGGAGTGAGAGCGAGATCGGAGACGGCAGAAGCAATGTGAATGCGACAGTGATATCATGGCGACCAAGTCTCTCACGTCGTATCTGGTGGAGGACTCCACCATTTTGGAGGTTGAGAATGAGAGAGGGTGGGTCAAAACCGTCACACTCCCAAAAGCCGTTGCACTCGCGAAGCGTTGCGACCGACCATCAAATGCTACGGTCTGAAAACGAGCCGACACCCCGCGTGGGGAGCTCGAAACAACGTCGTTGGGAAACAACGCCCGCCCCCGCTCTCCCCTCCGGTCGCCTCATAACGCTCTTGAAAACCACCCCCCTTGGGCGTCAACGTCACCGTGATACAGCCTCTATAACATCGCTCATACCAGGATCTCCCAGCGATCCCACGGTGATCTGGTCCCCTTTTCCCAAAACGACCCTCGCTTGCGCTGCTTAGGTGTCGCTCAACTTTAATCACCGGTGATAGCGCCCTCCTTCGACCACGCGAGGAGGAAACACAAAAAAGAGGGGCGGAGTGGACCAGCGTCACACAAGACCCCCCTCTCCGAGAAGCGATGTGACTCCCGCGGAAGCCATCCGGAGAATGGCCTGGCACACCCCCATTGAAGTCTCACTACAGGGGTGGTTTCGCCCACAATTCCCGCACAGAGTATTGATTAACGTGGAGGGAAAGACGTTGTACCTCTCGTTGCTTCTCCCATTCGGCCGACCGTCGCCGTGGGATTTCTTGGGGTTTCTACTCTGTTTCAATTGAGTGCTTGATGTCCCGATACGATGGGGCGCGGGAAAAGGTTTCCCGGATTTCATTCTCGTGAGAACGGTCGGTCTTTGAAGCGAGGTGTTGATCGCCAGGCCCTTTGCTAGCGCCACTGAAGAAATGGCTGCTTTTTTGGGGGAATCCACCGTCACAGGCCGACCATGCAAGCTCGCAAGAACCTTGTTCGTTCAATAACGAAAGCTTTCCTCGGATTGAATCCCTGCTAGCGGCAGCGGGAGCGCTAACTTTGCGTCATGCCTTAAAAAAAAAGAAACACCTTCCCTTCACCCCTTCCGCGCCTCCGCTCATGGGCTGCAGCTCGGTGAGAAAGCCGTTGGATGGACGTGTTTGCAGCTCACCCTATGATTCGCCTCCCATCAACGTCTGTTCCCCAAGCGTCCCCGGGAGCCCTGCCGCAGGGGCAGTGATCATGCACCTCTTAAGTCGGATCATATATCCCGAAACGAGTCGGAGACAGGAGGAGCGCTGCCAGGGACGGCGCTGATCAGGTTTTTCTCGGTGGGGCGTTAATGTATTAGGGGTGCTGAGGTTTTGAGGGAGTGGTGATAGCTCATAGATGAGCATGGACATGAGTTGTGATTAATTTTTTGGGGGTATCGAACTACCTACGACGTTGGAGTAGGTATTTCCTAGCCCCGTGTGTCGGCCGCCGCTTGTGACGATGATCTGGGCACTGGATATACTTGTTGCTTTTTTTCTTTTCTCGCAATCCGATCAAGAACATGGGTGACGCAAGGGATGGACCCCCGGCCCATCCGACCAGACTGCCATGGCTTTCCCGGTCTGTCACCGTCGGCTAGATCCATGTCAACGGCTTTGCCTGCCCTGAATGATAAGCGAGCTTTCGAGGCGGAGGTCCAGAACCCGTCCCCCATCGCTTCCAACGTGCAGCCAACACCTGCGAGTCCACCCACCGGCCGTGAGAAACAATCCTCAAAACGCAATCCCCAATGCCGCCTCACATGAACTATCACACCGAGGAGCCAACACTCTGATTTCTAAGAATAGACATATCCGGGCGCGGGTGTGAGAGACACCACCTCGGAAGCGCCACATACTGGCCCTAGCGTCCCGCGTCAGACGCCCAGAGTAAGATGCACGCACTGTTGGTGCGGAAGAATCCCCTAGAGCGGAGGCTTTTGCTTCCTTGATACCGACTCGCTGGATTCCCCGACATGGGGCCGAAGAGCAAGAGGCGACGCAAGGGGGAAAAGGGTATTATTCCTCCGATTCGGCGCCCAAACGGATGTTTCAGGGAAAGGAAGAAGCCGAGCCTCGGCGCCGCAGCCGGTGTGCCAGCTTTCTATCCTTGCTGTGTTTGTCCACAACATTCGTCACTTTCTTTTTTGGCTCAAGAGTGACGACAAGGGTACCCTGCAAACGTCATCAACCAACGAGACGGAGATGAGCGCACCCGTGTCGCGCAAGTCCGTCATTTCATGATGGAGACCGGAAAAAGATGCTTCTGAACGTGGGCCTGTGGAGCGGAGCGGCTATCTCTTACAGCTGACTCAATCACGGCGTTCTCGGATCTTGATCATCCGCCCAATGTCGTGCAAGCAGCCCTCTTCCACCAGTGTTCAAGCAGGAGAACACCAGGGAACGCCCCAATTGGGCCGTCTCGCCGGAGAAAAAAATGAGGCTTTAGTGGGCAGATAAACCGCCTCTATAGAATCCCGTCCGGAAATCGTACGATTTACGCCGCTGTAGATTGATGCCCAGTCGTGAGAGAAATAGTTCCCGTTATCTGTATCCCGCTATCGATATGCGCTTCCCGCAATCGAGAATCCGAAACCCGTCTTCTTATCCGCGGATACCCTGTCCCTGTCATCCATATGGAGTATTGTAGGCCTCTCGCCCTCAGAAACGTGATCCGAGCCGGACGGTTCTGACAGGGTAGTCCCGTCCGCGACCGGGGACCGTCTCTCTCTCGCCTGGCATCATCCCCCCGGACAACCCTCAGCGGGAAAGCCACGTGGGCTTCCCTCCAATCATAGGGCCCCAGCGGTGCGCCAACGTCCATTTACCCTCGATAATTTACCGCTCCCGGACTCGGACGACCCTGACTCGGAGTCGCAGATGACGGCCGGCGTCTGCGGTGGGCGGTTACACCGACCACATGGCGGATAGATTGAGCCTCTTACGCGAGGACCGCTGAGCGTTCGAAGGAACACCGGCCGTGTTCCATGGCCCGCTTGCAATCAAGAGCCGCCCCTTATCGTGCGAACGTCCCCCATTGCCGCATCCTGCGGTCCACCGCACGACCCCGATCTCGACCTCCCCTCTTGTCTTCTGGCCAAACAAAGGGACCTGGAACCGGCACCTTTGTAGTCCTTTTCCGAGAGACTACCGATGGTCGCCGGCCCTGCGGCCTGAGGATTCGCGATTTTCGATGTAAGATGGAGTAAAGGATCTGCCTCAACTGAAGAAGGAGACGCCAGAAGTTCCCCGGAGGAAGGGGACTGCTGAAAGAAGTATGCTCCCCGTCCTTGATTGACAAGGTCTAAATAGGGTCAATTAGCGTTTTTCCTTTCCCGGCAATAGCGCCTCTGGTGGGGTTGCTCAGTGACCTGCAGGCCTCTGTCCCTCGACTTCCTGTCAAAGTATCGGGGTGAACCTCGTGATATCCCCACCATCCTTCCCCTTCACAGAGAAGCACCCTAGCACTTAACCCCCCAGCAACCCTCTGCTCAGTTCAGAGCCATTTATACCAGGGCCACCCCTGCTCCACCCTCGTCCCCGCTCGTAGCTTAATTCGTATTTTCCCATGTCACGGCCCTGTTTCACTAGCAGCCCAGCCCCGCCAAAGCGCACGGCGACATCACCTGAATTGCTTAGCGTCTGCATGTCAGAGTGCCTTGCTGACCCGCTCCGGCGCTCAAGCGACTCCTATTCATCCTTTCTCGTCCAGGTGCAGTATCCGCGCTGGTCCAGAACAACTTTAATCGCGTTCGAGAAGGCTTCTCCTTTTCTGTCAAGCTCGCCCTCATCTCGGTAGTGAGGAGCTCTACTCTGTTGTATCCGCACGGATGCTAGAGTATTATTGGATACTGGCGCTGCGTAATCTCATCGCGATGCTGCACGAACCCGGCGACACTGAGGACAAAGACACGGGACGATATCAGTGCTAGAATGCCGAGCCCGCTCGATTCAGGGAATGCCATGCGTTAGGCCAAACGATCGTCAGGGACCTCCCGCCTCAGGCAAGCCAATCCCCCCTAGCGTACCAGGTTTCGAGAGAATGTTGTTGCTCGCGTTCTCCTCATATTTGATAATAGTTGCTACTATAATCAAGATGTCCTTCCTTTCGGACCCTTCCTTTTTTTGGGGCTGAGGGGGTTCCTTGGCTTCCGCTTGGCTAATGACAGGATGAACCTAAGAGTTGCCGTCAGAAACGTCGAAACTCCACCAAATGGGTCCAAATCCAACAGCGAAATCTGCACCGTGAGGCACTGGTTTTTAGCTCCGCAGTGGAGCCAGGCGTCGCTCCAATTTGTTGCCTCGATAAGGTTCTTGAGCCGACGTTGCGGAGCAGTTCTTCACAAGGAGAGCCCGGTCAGGCAAAGTGCAGACCGAAGGTGCATCCCAATTGATACGAGACGGGAGATCTCCATGGCCATATTCTTCACGGTGAATGAGCTCCGGACAAACACATCGCCTGTTTCAAGTTCTGGTGAGAGGCAAAAGGTGGGGATCATGGCCTTCTCTTAGTACGTCGTCCTTGACCGAGGCAGTTGTCCACCTGCTGGCTTGGCCAAAAATGCAAAAGCGTGGCCGGCGGATCTTCTATCCTGTGGCGTCCATCGCTTGCTTGTCCGAGCGTTGGCGGCGAGACCCAAGAGACAAGACTACGCAGTCACTGTGATAATGCCTCGTTCTGAAATGTGTGGCAATACTGATGCGAGCCCGCTTGAGGGACAAGATGATGAACCTAGGATAGCACGAGCCCAGTTCCAACGCAACCGTGCCATGTGGTCCCCGTTTCGGAGTGCCTTGGTTGGGCGGAGACTTGCTGCCTGTACAGGAGCTGAGGATGGAGCATTAAGGATCGTCGTACATGAACAGCTGCATATCACAGCGCCGTCTTCCACCAGAAGGGCTTCACCCCACCCTCCGATGCCCTGTGTCGAGTGCTTTGGCGACCTGAAGCAGTGGGTGCTTCTCCATCTCGGTTGCACAACGATCGAAGCGGAGTGGGGATTGACTCTCGGCGGTCACGGACAGCCACGTCGTCAGGGGTCCCTGGTCATATCTCAGTGGATTCCTGTCTACACCCCTGCTCGATGCACACCCAAAGGTGCGGGGCTCAGACCTGGATACCTTCCTGTAAGCACGAGTGCAGGTGGGCTTCTGCCCCGGTTAGCCACTAGGCCGCTTCTGGGTTAACGCTACACGGTCACCATGGACAAGAGGCGGACCGGTGAGATCCATTTGATGAGTATCTTTTCCAAATCCGACCGTCGCGTCTCATCCCTGATGGGCCCGCCGTCGGTATTTGTCCTTGATGAGCTTCGCTTTGTCCGAGAGCCCTGCTTCGCCATGTGGCAGGACCAGTCTTAAAATAAAAGTCCGGTATTACTAGTACTAGTACCAGATGCACGTCCGTGTTCGCCCACCTCCTCCTCTCAGAGGAGATTGCAGTTCTCGGTTGGTATGCTGACCCTGGTTCGGTTTACATAATGGAAAAACTGTCGCGATAACTAGTCGAGGATCATGGAAGAAGCCTTCCAGGAATCATTATTCCCTTGGTCTCCCTTCCCGGGCCACGGTTTCGAGCCCGCTTTCAACCCAACGGCTGGGAGTTGCATGTGATTAAGAGGCGACGAGGGAAGAGGGGGGCCTCCGCCCCGGGGGGGGGGGGGGGGGGGGTTCGTGCGGCGGGGGATTGGTGATTT
>JAMBUN010000217.1:0-15959 GCA_030271035.1 Microascus cirrosus
CCTCCCTTCCGTTATGGCAGACGATCTCTCTCTCTCTCTAGGCAGGCGAGCTTGTGTTCATGGACAAGTGGGCTCCGCCCAATGACGCCGGCCCAAGATGTATCCGGCTCATTTGCGCCGCTCCATGCCTTCCTTCCGCTCACTGCCAAGCACCGCACCAGCCCCTGAGCATGACACGCCTCGCCTGCGTACAGCAACTAAAAGGGGATAAATGGAGTACTCCAGTACATCACCGTCTCCTACTCGTTCACGTCTCACCGTCCTGCTCATGTGCCTTCCGCGTATTGGCGTATTTGCGTATTTGATACGGCCGTGAGCCTTCATTGTCGTAGCATCGTGGGATGACGAGAACTCCCTTGGCTTCTCCACCAGTTCATTCCACCCTGAGTATGGGTCCCTCGAAAGTTTTGAGTTCAGTTGAGCTCTTGGGCCCAGCTTCCTCCGTCATCCCCACGGAACGGATAGGGCCGAGGCACGATCAGGAAAGGAACTCCTTCTTTTTTTTTTTTTTTCCTCCTTGCGGGTCGCTGCTGAGCGCCCTATGACCCCACTCTCCACTTTGGAACGCTGACAATCCGTGATAGCGGCTGATCGTCAGACCCGGCTCCGGGGTATTACGCAACGTTGGTGGCGCACTGTATCGTATGTTCCACTTTGGGGCCTGTCTGGCCACTGGCCACCCTCAAACACCATCAACAGCAGAGGCGCAGCAAATTCTGGGCGTCAACCGCCAGTGGGAGCCAGCCTGACGAGTCTGAGCACAAAGCAGATACTGAATGGCAGGCAAAGGATCACTGGGCCCGGGGTGATAAACGAACGGTCTGGGGGGTCTCGGGCCAATCGCCACGATCACCGTTTGGAGCGTCACAGTCGCATTCAATTACCGGTTCCGGAAGGATGGCACATGCATCGGTGTTGCGTCATATCTCTGGGCATTGGGGCTGAGTATCACTCGGATTTCGATGCGAGCGAAACCGCCAACTCGCAAGAGATAACCGTTGGCTGCTCCCATCGCATGTCGACCTCATCTCGGCCTCTCATGTCCCTTCTACCTTTCCTGTTAGGTGTCGTGTGTGGCTTCCCAGCCCCTGTCGCGTGCCCGTTTCATGGCTTACAGCCAACGTGTATGTGGGTAGTCTTGGCGCCAAGGGTGGGTCCGGGTACCGTGTGAGCAGCCGCGAGCGGGACGGTCTCTGACAATTTTGATCTCCGTTCGGTCAGTTCGGATGGCTCGGGACGGGAAGTTGAAGGGCCCCGGCATTCCGTCTGACGAATTACGCAGTCAGCGGAGTGAAGGGCACCCCGACCAGCCAGCAGACCTGGAGATGGAGACACACGAGACGGCTGATGGCGCTCTTTATATCTCGACTTGCAGGAAGGATCGAGTCGGAAGACATCTTGTGTGCCGTCGGTTCCAACAAACCTGTCTTGGCCCTGATCCTCGGAAGTGCGGCCGAGAGGCCCTGCCCCTCCTGCCAAGAGCACAAGATCGTACTCACCGTTTTCTCGAGAGCGAAAAATGGGCCAGAGCGTCGACAAACGTCGACCAATGGTTGTTCGGCGACTTTCATTTCCGCTCGGCACCGATTCGCCGATGGGCTCGTTCTAATTGTGGGTTCGGGTCGGCATCCAAGAGAACCCTGACTCTAGCGGCGGGCCGAGGAGGACGCCCGACAGCCCTCCTCGCACTCAGGATCCGAGGAATCTTTCTTCAATGTATCTCTTCCTATTTTACGACTGGTCTAGGCGAAGTCTGCGCTTGCTGAAGTCAGTGAACGCGCGGATGGTGGATCTGGACTCCGCTTCCATGGGTCTTCATTTCGGGCTCCGCCGAGGTTAATTTCCGCGGTGAGGGAGAGTGCACTCGGGAGCAGCCGTGGGTGCTGTTTGGCTACGTAGTGACCCCAAAATCACCTTTACTAAGCGATTGTCTGCCACGATGCATCCTTCGTAACTCGCCTCATATGGGAAGATGTACAGATGTATAGTTGCGCACAAAGACAAGCACACAATAACCTGCGAGGTATTGATGCTAATTCCTAACTCACAAGGCCGAAGTCTCTCCCTGCCCTTAAACCCCTTGAAAAAAAAAAATATGCTTCGCCTGACGCCTTGGTACCTAAACATTGAGACAAACAATACAAACAGATGAAGCATCTCATGTTGTTAATGAATCTAGGTTGTGGAGCAGTTGTTGGTTTACTTGGCCCACAGCCTGGATTTCTCAGAATAGAACGTCCTCATTGCGTCCAGTTGAGTGTTGGCAACTCTGTAAACGTACTAGTCCGGCTCTCCTTCGGTTGCCTAGTCCATCATGTGGATGTAGTCGTCTCGTTCCAGGCTTAGCAAAAGAACTGGTAGGTACCCTGGTCGCACAATATAGTCGTGCATGAACATCCTAGGGAGACGGCCATTTCCACCAGGAAACGGATGAATGTGAACGAAATACGTCGTCAATTGGCAGGCTGCGATAATAAGATGATCACTCTTAGTCTTACATACCGTGTTCCGCCAGTCAAAAAAACCTCTTCATCAGAGCCGGCACCTCGACTTGGTACGGGAAGACACGAAAGGGGTTACTTCTGACCATAGTTGGAGTGGCTCGATACCCGCCAAATTTAGACTGATTCCCCCATCCGTGAGTATAATGGCGTTCAGACTAGGTGTGTTCTATAGTGAGAGCGGAGTAGTTGTGGATGTGCTTTCACTCAATTCCGGTGTTCCGGGATTCTGCGATGCGATCTCGGCAATCCATTGCGATGTCGCAATATAGCCCTTCAACTTGGCTGGGTTTGGCATCCCGTACCAGATATGTCACATCAGGAATGTCAATTCCAGCAATATCCTTCGGTGACATCTTTGGTACCGAGTCGATGAAGTGGTTGGCCAAGTAATCGTAACCTTCATACTGTCTCCAACCTTGAAACGGTTGTTTTCGATCTGTACTCATTGATGGGCATAATTATTCGCTAACAAAGGTCTTCGCAAGGTCGCTAACGGGAATTCCATAGACTCTTTTCAGATCGTCAATCTCGCGAGGTGTCTCAGAAAGTTACTACCAGCCGCAGGCAATTCTTAGCGCTTCAAGTCGGAAAGAGGAAGGGTAGGGAACCAACGCCAGGCTTCCGCGAGGGTAGGGAACCAACCGTGGTTGCGCAAGGGCAGGGAACTAACACCACGCTTCCAGACTGCAGCCTTTTAGTAGCCAAGTTTCGCAATGTTACTAGGCTGAAAGTAGTTGTCCTAGACAGGTCCCAGCACTACAAGCTCGCGACACAAGGAGCTTCCTTACTTTGCTTTTGTCAATGGAGTATAGATTCGCGTAATAACCGGTTACATTTGATGGTGGAGGAGGACGCGCCCCGCCTGGCGCTCAAAGACAAGCCTGCTCGCGTCTGGGGTAGGAACATGGTTCGCAAGAGTATCATGGTGGAACGCGTTTTCATCAGCATTTAGAAAACCGGCCAATTGGCCAGCTGGAGGGCTGTGTAGAAGAGCATTTGTTCCTTGGGAAACTGTAAATATATGATATATTTGCGCAAAAGTTAACCTTTAAGCTCCGGAAGGCTCTAGCAAGCCATCGCGACTGATCCATTCCAATAGATCGTTTTGTGCTGGTATGAATACATGCAAGAGACAATCAGCGAGGCCAAGGCAAGGAAGCTTATTTGCGTGGAGATAAGTATCTTCTCACGAGATAATAAATGATATACAGCTTTCATTCCCCTTTCTTCCCTCAAACCCTAAACCTAGCGTCAGGGCTGCTACTCATGATCGATGCAAAAGACAAGGGTATCTCAACGCTGTAGTAATGCTCCAAACTTTTCCTCCTAGCCTTTCCCCCATGCCGCCAAATCATGCCAAATGCAAAATCATAACGCCGAAAACCACTACCCCCCTATGCCCCATCCGCACTGCTCCTGGCAGCATAGATCTCCTCCCCCGCACCCCCCTCCTCACTCCCCCTCGCACTAATAACATCACCCTCCCTATCTTCATATCCGGGCGGGCTCGGCGGCACATCCTCATAAAGCGGCGGCGCCTCGTCATCCCACGCCACTCCCTCGCCCTCCTCGCTTAAGAACACCCTGAAGCGCATCCGCAGGATCCGTCCGGTGCCCGTCTCAGTCGCCACGTCTGGCTGGCAGATCGCCGCGCGGGCCCGCGAGACCACCAGCTCTAGCATCAACGAGTGCGTCACGTTCACCTCGGTGCCCGTCGGCGACTCGGCGTTCGTCGCCACGTCGCACGCGTAGCGCGGGAGCGTGGCCGAGTGCAGCGTGTGCTGGCGTTGGGCCTGGAGACCGAAATCGAACTCGAGGTCAGCGTGGCCCACCGTGGCGGAGTACTCTGCCTTCCACGTGGGCGGGATGTTCTCCTCGCCGACAGTCCTTGTCTCGGTCCTCACGACCCTATTCCTCTCCTCGTCGCCCTCCCCTTGAGGCTCTGAGTGGCGCGCACACGCCCTGGCGACGGTACGGACCGATTCTTCGAGCCTCCAGCTCGCCTTCTTCAGCCGCCAGCACTCGATCACGTCCTCGTTCTTCAGCTTGTTGGAGAGGCCATCCAGCGAGACCGTCATCGTATTCTTCTTGCCCGCGCGTAGTACTTGCGTGTAGTGGGCGCTCGCGCGGATCTCGGTCGGGGGGAAGACACGGATAGAGTGGTGGGGGAGGTCGGGCTCGGCGAGGTAGCGGTGGACGGGGAGGGGTACCTCGAGGCGGAGCGGCGTGACGGAGGAGCCGGCGGTGAAGGGGTGGCGGGCGACGATGGCTTCGGCCTTGAGGTAGTAGGAGACGGAGACAGCGGCGGTCTCCGTGCTGGCGGGGTTGGTACCCTTTAGGATTTCGGAGAACGGGAAGCTGTGAGTTCCTGTTATGGCATTAGTGGCCCAGTTCGCATTCTATTTCTTTGTGATTTGGGAGCAGATTCATACCTCTCGATAGCGTAATGGGGTGGTGTAGCCATCCCCAGTGCTTCAAATCCTCCTCGCGAGTTCCACACCCTGCACAATGGCTCTGGAATGGCCTCTTCTGCACGACCTTCATGACAAGGGCCACCTGCAGGTTATCCACCTCAATTTCCTCATCCAGCACCTCGAGCACCAACTGCCCCGAGACAGGCGCCCCGCTGCTGTGCTCAGGTGTTCCGTGGAGCACGATAGGCGCCGACTCGACGACGCAGTTCAGCACAGCGGGCCCCGGCTCTCCAGGCTCCCTCCCAGACCAGACGAACGAGAGGGGCCGGCGCCAGCGCTTCTTGTGGGACTGGGATTCATCGGGGTCGCGGTGCATCCTTCCTAGGCTGGCGAGCCTGGACCTAGACCGTTGGTGGTTTGTCTGCATGGAGGCGTTGTCCTCCTCGTGTGGGTCGTGGTGCTCGCTATCTCCGTCGTCGTTCTCGCCCGGGGTCGTGGACGACTGCATGCGGTCTAGCGAGTGTGAGGGGTGCGAGAAGAGAGAGGCCTTGACGGCGGAGAGGTTGTGACTCTCCGTCGACCGGAAGAGGTTCGCGACTCGGTCAAAGTGTGGCATAGTTCCGTTCCCTCTTTGCCCCCTTTCCCTTGAAGGATGATCTGATTTTCCCTGCCTTTCCTCCACCTTTATCTTGGTGCGTGTGAAGCCGTAGACTTGCTTATGGACGTTTTACCGAGCGGGATAGATGGGGAGATGCGAAGCCCGTCGGCGCTGAAAAGTGCTATAATATACCGACCGTGTGCGCGCGTGTGTGGTGTGTGCGTGTATGTAAAGGTCAAAATCTGGGGTCCAGTTTCTAGACCTTCTCTTCAGAGCCCCAGGGGACCAGGTATCTTTTCAAGGTTCGAGTCTTGCGTGCTTCTTTATAACGACCAACGTGGTTGACTCGGGAATGGCGCAGGGTCCTCCTAGCGTCTCCATGGAGCAACAAAGAGCCTTTTGATCCACACGCCCCTTCTCTCTCTCCGAAAGACCGGATAATAAGCTTGTGTGGTGAGACAAAAGGGGAAGATGGCGTTGGTACACTTGCGAAGGAGCGTTGGGTGAGCTCAGCCCAGCTTCAAGGGAGGCGCAAAGGGTGGGGGTTATATGAGGAAGCTTTAACTGAGGCTTAGAATTGAGGGTGCGAGGCGCAACTTAAAGTTTGCCGCTATCTGCGAGCTTGTTCATGAGCTGTTGGTGGGAGGTACACTTTCGTTGGCGCAGGCCATTTCCATTCCCCCATCGCGGGGAAGGCGGGACCCGTCGCCATGTTTATATACAAGCACCCTTTTTTGCGGAGAACTTTGATGGGTCACATCCACGCCCTGTTGACAACACCCGGTACATACCGTCCGATACTCCGCATGAGGGGGGGGTGGGAGTCATTCAAGAAGCTGCTTCCGCCTGCAGCAGCTACTTACACGAGGTGTCGGAGAAAAAAAAAAAAGAAACCTCCCAAAATTTGCAAATCGCCACCGTATATTGACAGGGAACCACAGCTCCGCGGGGCTAGCGCAATTGGCCCTGCAGGTGGAGAAGTGGAACCTCAGAGCTCCTCGTGATGTCAAAACGCCGTAAAGTGACTGGTCAATCGAACATCTGGTCACCCTCCATTCCGAGATGATGGGCAAGGCCGCTTTCTGGCATGAGAAGATGGCCGAGAACGGGCTCTTCTCTTGGGAACGTCCTTCCAATACCAAATCACCTCATTCCGCATTCCAGACACCGAGATATACCCGCACGGCCTGTATAAGTTCGGGACTGGAGAGGAGCCAATCCCTTGAGTCTCCGGAGTGGGGGAAGCCGCGCCCCAAATCCAGGCATGCACCTGACCACACTGGCACGGCATCGCTTCTTCTGGACCCGTCGACTTCTGCGCTCGGCGGACGGGCCTGGGGCAAGTGCAACCCTGATGCACCCCCGTCTTTCCGCTTGCATCTTGTTTCCCTCCCAACATCAAACGGGCCATTCATCGGCGGCGCCCGCCATGGCGCACCCCCGGCCGGCCCCCGGGCCCCCAAGCGCCCCACCTTCCGTCATGTCACACACCCCTTCGCACAAACACAAGGAATTCACATGGGATCAGGCGATCCAGCCGAATTTTTCCATTCCTCTTTTTGTCGCTTGCGGCACAGCTTTCCATCGGATTCCGTCGTTCGACATCTCCGAGGAGGAAAAGGCCCAACCCCACTCAGTTCTTCAGGGAGTTCCCAAAGGCCTATTTTCCTGTCTAATTAAGTTAGCTCTTCTTGGTGCAATACGGCGATTTCGTGGGCTGGAGAACGAGAGCGGAAAGCGGCCAAGGCGGCGTTTACGAAGCTGGGGTCGGTATTCGTTCAAGACAACGCCAGACATGCATGGCTCAGGTGACTCCGTCCCTCCCCCTGGCTCGCCTTTTCGCGGCAGGCCTCAAAAAAATAATCAACTGGGGCAGCATGACTTTAGCCTGCCCGCTTCGGCTCCAATAGCATTTAGTTTTGTATTCACACTCCCCAAAAATAAGGCCCAGACACGTCGTGGTATATTCTGGCCCCATGGCGGAACCCGCCACCTCCCTTGAATGAAGATTTTTATGTTACTCATGCAGCCCCGGAATATGGAACTAGATCCCATATCGTAAGCTGGATGAGCCAAGTTTAAGTACTCTGTCCTTTTTTGGACTGTGGGTCGTTATCTCCATCGAGATCGCGATCCATATCTTGCCCAGCGGAGCAAGTCGACCGCTGGCCATGCGGCGCGGTGTGGAGCATTTGTAAGTCGACACCGACAACGGAACCCATTTCACGTGTAAGTGGCCCAGCTACCATGTTAAGATATCCGCGACCTGCAAGAGGAAACACGTAACAGAATATTGCTCCGTGCAGGGAAGGCTAAGCCGTTAAGGGGAGAAATTTCTTGCAGGATTTGGTTGGTGGAAGCCCCTGGGTGCCCGATGACCGGAGGTAGGTCGGAGGGTGTCGGCGATCCCGGGGGCCGGGGCCGGATGGGAGGAGGCATCCGACCGGCGTGGGACTCCCGTATCTTCCCAGACCGCAACTCGGGTGCATCGTATATCTTACTCACAGTGTCCAAACAAACGAGGCCGGAAGAAACCCCATTTCAAAAGCTCATTCACGTCCTGGTTTCGCAAGAAAAAGAGAGGAAGGGAGAGGCAGAGACCCATGGTTGCAAAGTGACACAAGGGAGAAACAGAAGCAAACAGCTGGAGTATCCCCACACGCTCAGACACCCACATCAGCCACGAGGTCTCGTGTAAATCACTCCCCCAGCCAACGCTGATGATCCCCCTCAGATGCCACCACGTACGGGGCAACCCCAGAAGCAACCATGACTTCATCATAGAAAAAAGTCCACAGCTCGCCGCCTCCGCAGCCTGCATTTTCCCCCCACTTCCTGGCCAGCCACACCTGTCAATTATGCACCTCCAGGGACTCCTCGGCTATGGCGGCATCTCACACCTCTCGCGCATGGATGACCTCAGCGACTTCCAGCGACCTTATATTTCTCGGCCGAATGAGACACTTGCGTTGTCAACCAGCACAACCCTCTCCACAGGCATCACAAGACAAGCTCGGATCTCGGTGCACCGCTTGTCTTTCGGAAATGTGTGAGAGAATGTGTAAACTTCATTTCAGACAGTAAACTATACATAACATAATCGGTTTCGTTTCGTTTCGTCTTTTCTTTCTTTCTCTTTTTTTTCCTTTTCCCTCTTCCCGTTCCAACCCAACTCCCCCCATACACACTGTCATTACAACAAGGAAGGGTTGAAACGAGTTTGTGGCATTTGGTATCGAGACGAACAAAAAAAATAGACAAAAGGGAAAAGTGGAAACATCGACAACTATTACCCTCCTCCGGCGGTCGGGAAGTGTAGAACGCAAGCTCCTGTCCTCTGCCGTGTCCGTTCGGCATGATTAATACCGTATTAAATCTTCCGATCTACCACCCGACCCACGGGAGTTCATCGTTGTACATTGTCGGGTCCCAGTTTCCTGGGTCTCGTCGCTGCCGCATCATTGTGGGTCCGCGGATCCCATTATCCATGAGAAACAACGGCCACGGAGTCCTTAGGCGGCGAGGGGCGTGCCGTAACCGTTACCGATGCCCTTCGCGCCGCCGTCCGTGACACCATCGCCGTTCCCGACGACCTTACGCCCCGCATTCTGCAGGTCCCCATCAGCGTTCGACTTGATGGCGCCGTTGTTCTTTTTCTCTGCCGCGGTGCGCTTCCTGGTCTCGGTCCAGCTCTTCTTCTCTTCGATCTTCTCCTGGATCTTGGGAGCCCGCGGGATGTCGTTGCTCTGGCTGGCCTTCCCGAGCGAGAAGACGGGGCTCTGCCACTTGTCGCCCTGCTGCGCAAGGTCCTTGTACTTGGTCGCCTTCTCACTCGTGGCGCCGGGGAGCTTGACATCCGGGAAGATGCTGTCGTGCATCGTGTACGCGATGTTGACCTTGCTTTCCGCCGTCTTGTCGGCTGCCTTCTTCTTCTGCTCCTCCTTCTGCTTGTCAAAATACTTCTTCGCGGACGACGCGTAGCGCGAGTACATGTTGGGCTTCTTCTCTTCAGTGGATTGCCGAGACTCCTCAAGCGCCTTGTTGGCATCCTGCTTAATCTCCCACGCGGCCTGGTCCCATTTTCCGAACTGCTGCTTGAGGACCTTCTCCACCACCTTAGTGATGACCGGGTTCAGGACCTTGGTTAAAACAGGCGCGACCATGTTCCAAGGCAGCTTGAACTTGGACTTGACGAGCTTGATCTTGAGATGTTTGATGTCAACATCAACCTTGCCCACCTTAAAGAGATGCTCCTTGTCCTTCTCTTGGGCAGTAGCAACTCCCATCTGGAACGAGAGCCCATCTCCGGCTAGCAGGATGTTTACAATACCAGTGTCGGTGATGGACGGGAATCCCTGCTTCCGCTTGATGTGGTAGCTGACGTTTCGAAGGTCCATCTGCATGCCGCCGAGCTTTACGTCGAAAACCTGGTTGTTTTTGTTGGGTATCTTCTTCCGGCCCATCTTGAAGTAGTTGTTGCTCGTGATCTCAATCAGGTTGGGGAACAGATTGTCGGCCTCGAAGATGAGGTTCTCAATGACAACGTCGAACGCCGGGTCCTGGTACTCGATACGGGGGACCGGAATGTACTGGACATTCTCGACAAAGGCGGGGAGGATGACATTGGTCAAGTCCTTAACCAGATGGGGCTTGAACACGGGCTTGCCCTCCGCGTCTTGTCCGAGGTGGTTGAAAAGTTGCTGCACAGCCAGGCCGAACTCCTTGTTCTGCGGATCCTGGTCAAACTGGTCGATGAAAAACCTCGTCTCGTCAAGGATGTTGTCGGTCGTGCCCCGGTACTTGTCCCGGAGTAGGTAGCGGCCCTGCTCGTAGAGGCGATCCCACTCAGTGTTGGAAGACTCCTCGAGGACGTAGCCCTCCTCCAGGAGGCAGCGGCGGATGTAAGAATCCATAGACTTGAACCAATCACGGAGTTCCTTATCCTGACGAGCCGAGTTGGCGAGGTGCTCAACCAGGTGCCACCAAGGGTCGGTGGAGGTACCATTAGCGTAGCGCTCGAGGATAATCTACCGGCTACGCATTAGCAACATTACCCCCCGATAGTACTTCAAATTACGGAGAGACCATACCTTGAGGTCGTCTGCAGCCTTTTGGAAGCTTGTCCGGGCATCCTTTACGGTTCCGGAGCCATCCTTGCCCATGGAGCGACCATGGCGGCCGTACTCCTCGGCAAGGTCAAGAAGAGCCTGGACGGCGCGTTTGTAGTCGGAATGCTGCTGGCACTCAAGGATCATTTTCTACGGCGGACAGGTATTAGTACCGGCGTTTTGTACCCTAAGGTTATCATTCACGGGGTGGGTAAGTCTTACCTTGAGGCGCCAGATAGTCTGGTCCTTGCGCTCCTGGGGCATCTTCTTGTTGTAGTACTCCCTGGCGCGCCTCTTGTAGTCCTCATTGCGAGCCCGGATCTTCTCCTTCTGCTCCTCGCTGAGGTTTTGGTCGTACTTCTCCTTGAGCTTGGCCTTCGCGGTGCCAGCTCCGGCCTTCACCTTCTCGCCACTAGGCTTGGTCTTGTCACCAGGCTGGGCGCTGGCGGCGGCAGTATCCGCAGTGTCCTTGGCCTCTTCCTTGGCCTTCTTGCCGTAAACCCCCTTCACCTGCTCCTTCCAGTTCGCCTTGTTGAACTTGGGTGCCTCATGCCACGTGTTGTCCTCGGCGGGGAGGTCGATCTGGTTGAGGTCGTCCTGTGAAGGCCGGACTCGCCCGGCCGCGTTGGAGGCGGCATCACCGGCAACATCGCGAATGATGATGGTGAAGTCCTTGACTGCAGCCGACAGTTAGGCCGCTGCTCCCCTTGCAACATGCCGAAAACACGGAATTGAGAACATACCTAGCTTGCGGAACTGGCCGTTCGTGATGAGCAGCTTCCCTAGGGTACGGAGACCCTCCAGGGCCTCGTTACCCTGCTGCTGGGCGGTCTTCTTGTCGACGGGTACGTTGGGTTTCTTGACGGCCTTGGGGTCAAACTGCGCCGTCTGCCAGATAAAGTCCTGTAGGAGGTTGTCCTCGTTCTTGGATAAGAAGAGGTACTTCATTAGCCTGACAACCTCGCGGCTGTCGGCCACGAGTCCCTTCCCATCATCCGAAAGTTTCTCGGATGGTGACTTTAGAGCCTTGGACTCGAGGAAGCTGTTGAGGGCAACATCGATTTGCTCGTTCTGCAATTGGTGTTAGACCCTCCCCTCTCCACCCCATCATTCGCCAATTGGTGCGAAGCGTCTCATTACATACCGAAGGGAGCTTCTTGGTCTTGAAGCCATGGTAGATACCGAAGAGCTGGAGCTTCTGCTCGATGTTGGCGTCCCGCTTCTTGACATCTGTCGGTCTATTAACGGACGCCATGGTTGTGTTTGATCCAGGGCAACAGGGGTATCAAAAAGAGATTCTATAAAAGAGACAGGTGTGGTTATATCGCCTGTAGAGTAGTAGAACGGGAGATTCTGAGGCTTTCTCCCGGGGGTATCAGAAAGTGGAAAGAGGAAATTCCACAGAAACGAGTCGCGGGCAGTCCTGGGAATGTAGGACAAAAAAAACAACTGGGTATCCTCGGGTGATTATATGATGATATTCAGCTAAGAAAAGCAAACAGTGTCATGAAGGAGGGGGGGCCAGTCGGGGGGCGCCGAGTTTATACCTTTGGGCCGCTTTGGTGTGAATCAAAACGTCACACCTGGGCAGCTAGGCCAGAACTGGGAGTACAGGGATCAGGAAAGCCAGCGCGGAGCAAGGGCGGGTGTGCAAGCTTGGGGGTGCCAAGAGTGACACAATGTCTTCGCAGATCCGATCGATTGGGGCAACTGCTCGTGAGCTTCCATCGAGGTACGTCATCGCGATGTCGCTTGCACACCGCGATCCGTGATCCCTGTCCGACCACCTCCGGGGGCTGATGGTTGCAGCAGAGCATTACCGCATCTAGCGACGCTACCGCCCGCATTCGAGGGCCCCAAAGTGGGTTGCGCTTGCCAGCTGAAAACGCGAGGAGCAAGGGCGTCGATTGGCGCCAGGTCTGATTGCTAGTGGGGGTTCGGTGAACCGCAGCCAACAAGGACAAGGCACGGCTGTGGAGCTGATCGCCCAATGCAGGCAAGCGCCAGGCCGGAGTTGCGCAATACTGATAACACTCGGCTGGCTTTCCCAGAGTTGGCGGAGGGTCGATCCCATGGGTTGTCTCTACCTGTCGTCTCCGGCTTTCCAACTGTCGGGCATTGGGTTACGACTTTCTCAGCACTTGCAGGTGGAAAGGGTCCCGAATTGAGAACCGCGATCCCTCTACCTGGGGGCAGCAGGAGCTACTCTGGAGCTGCCAAAAGTCAATCGCCCAGGAAACTACAGTGGGCAAGACAGGAGCCACCCACCCACCAAATGACAAAATGCCTTGGCGGGTTCAGCTGGTGTCTGGAGGTCTATTGGGTAAAGCGGGGTGCGGAACTAGCAACAGGTACCTCGCACCATAGATTGCGTTTGCCGTGCACAGGCTTGAGACGGTGCTTTCTTCAACGTGTGAGCTGCACCCCGCGTGGGTCCTTGGTCTCGTTCGCGCCTTCCGGAGCTGAAAACGAGCCACTTTGACAGCGCTGGTTCCCTCTCGTCCTCATTAGACCCTTCCGGGAACATAACCAATTTTTTGTTTTTAGAAAGCCCAGTTAAATTGAGACGTCAATTGGAAACGTCGAATCGTAGTTTCTCGTCGCCGCCGCCTGTTGCATACTCTTGTCTCTCATCTGGGATCCCCATTGGGCATGTCATACCTGCACGGCAGCACAGCATCAGCGACTTGTGTGCATTGCAGCAGCTGTTCATCATACCACCTCGCGGTCAACTTATCCTCCCTGTATGTACTTAAGGGGGGAAGGTTCCGTTGCGTAGGGCCCAAGGAAGCCGACAGGATAAGCCTTGTTGCGCCGAGGGCAATCAGCATGACGCAAAATCGACGGACTGAACGACCAATGGGGTGGGGTGCCGATCTATGATGTCACCGTGATTTCCGAGGTTCCCCCGTCAACTGCCCCCAAACTGCGAGACAGTGATGCAAACGATTTAATTTTTTTTATTTTGGTTCATGGTGCTTCATTAACTACGTAGTACGTCTTTTTGGCACTTAATATGAAATGGTGCCGGTAGATGGAACAAGAGCCCTGTTTCGCTAGTGTATCTCGGTCGTTGTCACGTCCCTCCATCGTACAATAGGTGTCCACGTACCCAGCCGGGAACACCGCTTCGCTAGATCCCATGGCCCGTAGGGAACATCTCCAAAGTGAGCGCAGTGTGACGGAGCACGGCGGCTACCCCTCCGCAGGGGCTAACGGCCAGCTCCGGGCCTAGCGTCAGCAGAGAGCTAATATGAATCCTTGCGACCAGCGGAGGCTCCCCATGATGATTATCAACATGAATAACGACACCAGGACGCTCACCGCACCATATATATACGCGTGTACTCTCCTAAGCGTCGAAAGCTCCAGCACCCACGTAGAGACCGTCGTCAGAGGGCCGCAGAAGCCGTCCTGGAGACTAGTCAGGACTTGGCACCCTGCAAGACCCTTATTCGGTAAATGTGTCAGATCCCAAAACATCCCTAGCAACGTTGTCCCGAGAACATTGGCAGTAAACGTGCCGAGGGGGAACCCCGTGATTTTGCCGTTGAGGAGTATTGAGAGATAGAACCGTGCGAGACAGCCCAGCGGAGAGAAGACCAGGTCGAGAAGGGGCGTGCCCCTCCAGGTTGTGCTGGGTGGAAAGAGCGACAGGAACAGAATTACCATCCAACCGCCCAGGCCCACGACTACCATCACCCGGTCGAGCACCTTGCGGGTGAACCAGTAGGGGAGAGTCGGCGTTATGCGCTCCAGTTCTATGGCAAGATGGGAACCTAGGAAGAGCCCTGAGAGGGGCACCGATATGCTCGCGATGACGATCGCGAGGAATGCCATGAAGGACTGGCCGCCGTGCCTGCTGAGGGGCGGGTAGCCGATATCCGGCGACGGGATATCGTTGGACATGGCCAAGAAGGCGTCCCGGATAAAAGACGAAAATGAGGTGAAAGACCCGCAAAACCCCGTTGCAAGGCCGATGTAGAGCGGCGTCGTCTTCTTGATATCTTGGCGGGTCTTCCTCGTCGTGGGGGACCCCTGCGGCCCCTCCCGATCGTTCTCGCCCGCGTTGACTACGTTCGTGGAGTCCGTCGAGTTCGCCCGGGGACCGTAGCCCTGCCTGAACAGCATTTGGTCCTCCGTCAGGAACCCCATGAACAGGCTCCCCCCGAAGTTGGCCCACATGATCGTGGAGGTGACGGGCGCCCCCGGGTAGTTCACCAACCGGGCCATTGCCAACCTGGCCCACGTGCCCAGCATGGCAAAGAGTATCAGGTACGAGTGCGTGTACAACTGCGTCGCAAACCGCGAGCCGCGGGTCTCGGGCGGCGGCTCCTCCGCGACCTCGAATCTCTGGCTAGGGATGCCGTGCGCCGGGAGGCGTCCCTCCTCCGGGTGCCTCGCGCGGGCCCGCTCCCGTTCTGCCTCTTCTGCGTCCTCGAGGGATGGCAACCTGTACGCGAGCTCATGGCTCAGGACGGGCGACGGCGCGACTAGCTCGCTGAGGCCGCCGTACTCGTCAAGCAGATTGAAGGTGGCCTGTCCCGCAGGCGATTCGCGGCTCCTACCACTGCGCGTCGACGCCCGCCGGTGCAGCTCCGTTGACCGCCCGCCGGGACTGCTCTGCTGGGGTTGCACGGCATCGTTGTAAACGGCGGCTCCGTTTGCTGACGTCGAGTGCCTCCCCACAGGGTTGCTGTCTGCCGGGTACTCTGGCAGCGGCGGCAGGGACGATGATTGCGAGAATCGCCGCTCAGGCTCTGCCATGCCGAACGGGGGACTGGGGGGAGGCGTCGGGCGACTTGTCGTACCGCGTCGAACGAATTTCGGGGGGAGTCCCGGGGGGGGGGAGGAGATTGTTGCACGGAGGGTGACAGGTGGCAGGTGGTTATCGGTGCACCCGGTCGGATAGCCAAGTCATCCTTCGGTGGGCTTGGCGCGCGGTTAAGCGTTGCGCGGCGAGAAGTTCGAGGCCCGGGCTTGTGGTCGCAGTCTCATCGGTATTGTGGGCTTTTTGGGGGAGAAGTCGGCCCAATTTCTTTTTGCGCTGGGAGGCAGCCGCCCTGGCGAGGGAACGCGATTGATCCTCCTTTTTTGAGAGATTGGGTGTGGGGCCCCGCCCGCGTGGAACAGGCCCTGTCAGTTCCAAGTTTTCTGCGGTGCTGGTTGGGTTCTTATCGCTAAAAAGGTTAGCAGGACCCACGTGCTTGTACAGGCCACAGGGATTTGAAATGTTAATTCTTGACATCAGCCCAAGGTAATATCCAATCAAAATAAAGGTATATGTACATACATAACCTAAGAAATTCAATACGTAAACTAGTAACTAATACGT
>JAMBUN010000218.1:0-15441 GCA_030271035.1 Microascus cirrosus
AACCCCCAAAAAAACCAAAACGGTTCGGATCCGAGTGTTCGAGTGAATATCCGTAGGCGCTATGGATATTGTGGACTAATGCACAGGGTGATAGCGGCTTCTTCCGCGATGTGTGGATCGTGGTGGACGCTACGGTGCCGATCCGGTCATTGAGCTTGAATCAGCGGGATGTCCTGTAGCGCCCGGCGCGGAACGCCTCCATACAAGGCCGGATCACGCCTCCGATGTCGCCGTTCCGTAGCATGCGGATAAAGACGGATATAGGGTCTCGATTCATCCCGTATTAGTCCTCTGACGGCTCATTGCCCTGCTGCCAAGTGCTGAAGGCTGTCTTTGAGAACGGATTGAGTGAGCAGCCCAATCTTCTGGAGACACTTCTTGTCTTGACGAAGATCGGACGCCAATACATGACGATAGGACCAGGTGAAGCCAGGAATCAAGTTCTCCTTCAACCTGCTCGCGACGCTTCTCCTCCGGATTGGTGACCGCTTGATCAGCCGTTTCTCTGGAGTCTGCATTCGGGGGTGGGGCGTTTTGAGGCTCAAAATGCATCTACCGCGGCAATCCAGCAACTCCTTCTCATGGAGACCCCATTTAATGAATAAACCCCGCCCAGGCTACACGTCTTCGGTTCTCCTATCGAGGTGACCCCAACTTCTCACACAATGGTTGATCGATATATGATTCGACTGTAATCCCATTTCTTCGTGTTTCCACCCCTACGCTACCCCGTATCTCAACCCTGTCGCACACCCGATTCCAAAGACTAGCCGCGATGACCGGCAGCTCAGAACAGCCGTCGAAAGGGACGTGCGCGGGAGTAGACTGTGAGAACGAAGCTGGTGCTTTGCAGTGCCCGACGTGTCTGAAACTAGGCTTGAAAGATAGCTATTTCTGCTCTCAGGATTGCTTCAAGAGGAACTGGGTTTGTCTTAAGTGCCCTCTTCCTACTTGGAATCTATCCTGACAGGTGTGTTGTAGAGCGAGCATAAAGCGCTGCACAAGGTGGCTCAATGCGAGGCGCAGAATGGTATTTGTCCACAAAACCCTCTCTCCAAGGGTTGTATCTAAACCTTTGTCTAGTTAAAGGGTTCTACAATCCGTTCCCAAAGTTTCCGTACACTGGATCCATCCGGCCCGTGTACCCCCTTTCCCCGAGGCGCCCCGTCCCCAAGTCGATAAAGCACCCTGACTGGTCCGAGACTGGCATCCCGAGGGGCGAACAACGCTTGCACCGGACGAAAATTCAGATCCTAGACGCCAAGGCCCAGGATGCTATGCGGAAGGTTTGCAGGCTGTCGCGAGAAGTGCTAGACATCACCGCTGCAGAAATCCGGCCGGGGGTTACTACGGATTACCTAGACGAAGTCTGCCACAAGGCCTGTGTAGAGCGCAAGGTAAGCACAACTTAATCCAAAATGACGTACGTAGCTTCTGACCTATGTAGTCATACCCTTCTCCCTTGAACTATAACCACTTCCCCAAGTCCCTCTGTACATCGCCGAACGAGGTCGTTTGTCACGGGATACCCGACCAACGCGTTCTCCTGGACGGCGATATCATCAACCTTGATATCTCGATATACCACGAGGGCTACCACGCCGACCTCAACGAGACATACTACGTGGGTGACCGTGCCAAGGCAGACCCGGACTCGGTCAGGGTAGTAGAGACGACCCGCGAGTGCCTCGACGAGGCAATCAAGCTCGTCAAGCCCGGCACACCTATCCGAGACTTTGGAGGCGTCATTGAGAAACACGCGAAGTCGAGGGACTGCAGCGTCGTCGCTACATGGGGTGGCCACGGCATCAACACCGAGTTCCACCCCCCGCCGTGGATCCCACACTACGCGAAGAACAAGGCGGTGGGCGTGTGCAAGCCGGGCATGGCGTTCACTATCGAGCCCATCCTCACGCTCGGGAAGCCGAAGGAGATTTATTGGCCGGATGATTGGACGAACGTGACTGTCGACGGAAAGCGGACTGCACAGTTTGGTGAGTGGTGGGATGTACTTTTGTGGTTGTGATATGACACTAACGTGTATAGAACATACTTTGCTTGTTACGGAGACGGGAGTTGAGGTGTTGACGGCAAGGAAGGAGGATTCACCTGGAGGCCCGATACCAATGCCGAAGAGTGTGGAGGGATAGAGGAGGTTAGACATTAAGCGAGAGGCATAGCAGCCCATGGGGATTTTCATCAGTATATGCGGCATAGAAGCACGAAGTATGATCAAGGTAGACAGCTGAATTGTGGAGGGTGTCTCCATGGCAGCAATAGGTCAAGGGTAACTAACAGACAAAGATAGCGGTTCAAGACCGGGAATATCCCCGAAGGGAGATGGATACTCACGTAAGAGAAGTGGAAGTAGAGGATTGGCTAGGCTAGGGTGTCTTCAGCTCCGTGTTTCTTGTGGTCTCCTATTATCCCTGCTTGCATTATCTATTAACATACAGTTTGAGCCCTTGAATTGGATATACATTGCCCTTCTGTGGATTGTTTCCTTGGGATCTTCAAGAATATCGTGGGGCCTGCCCAGTTAGCTTTCATGCCACCCATCTGCTTCACTGCATTCCAGGTCCTTTTTCGCACACTTGTTTCATATCCCCATATAGATGGCCCTATAAGAACAGTAAGCCAAATATTTAAGTTATAGAAGCCTGTGTATTGTCCACTTGACTTAGAGACGCATGCTCTTCCATATCGGACGACGTCTGATACAAACAACCACCTGCTCCCTGAAGATATTGAATTCGGTCTTGGATTCACTCTATACCGCGATATGCCTACCTCTGAAAAGTCCAGACCTTTCTCATTTGGCTCGTGTTCTTTTTACTCTTTGGATTAATCATCGTGAACCCCCCTTTTCTCACTGCTGGTCCACCCTGACATCCAGGACCGGGTATCTCTTAACCCCGTCTTGTTAAGTCTCTGCGGTGGCACTTAGACAACGCCGCCCGAATTACTTGGCCTGCGTTTCCTTGCTGATACTAGCATAATATTAGCTTTCTTAGGTAACCCTTCTCAGACGGCTTCCACCGAATTACGAGGTTGAAGCTGGTTGCACACAACCTCACTATATCCAATCTGATAAAGCTGGCGATACTTTGAAGGGAGGCCGTACCAGTTTCTGTAGCTATGGTAGTGTCCCTCATGGCCACGAGTGGCCGCGGCCCCGATCCCTATGGATCGTGCAATCTACGTACGCGCTTCACCAGCATCCGCGCGTCGGTAAATCTACTAGACATAATCGCTATTGCAGGCCCTTACACCTCGCTCATATCTGGCCTGCCGGTCACTTCTGTGTATTAGTACGCCAGGGCGGATTTGTTGGGCTCGACGCCCTCGATGGCGGGATACTCGTAAGGGCCAAGGCGGAAGCGGAGGCCCTTGCTGAGGGTCCGTGGATTGCGTACGAAGTGGAGATAGGAACTACCCATCCGCCGGCTTAAGGCTACCTCTTCTCATAATCTAGGGAAGTTTCGGCACCAGTCGTCAACTACGCCCGGCCGACAACTACTGCTCATCAGCTGCTTCTTGCTAGGGCGCACGTTCCATTATCGGTACATACGATGACATGTCCTGCATTGCGGCTTCCCTCTTGTGAATTATCTGTCCACACTAGGTGGATCTCAGTCGCAGGACTGTGCATGCCACGAGCACCTGCAGAACGAGGCCTCGGTGACGAGAATCGAAGTTTCCACTCCGTCCGGCAACGTTACCGTGCCTGGCACCAGCACCGACTACGTCCGGCTTCGATGTTGCGATGCTAAGACAATCAGGGGGGGGTTGCCGATGAACTAGGTTCATATTCCTCGAATATGCCGACGAGCCTAACCTTCCCCGGTCCGGCAGGGCCAGGCAGTCTAAAGCCCCATTTTCCAGCCTCTGCGCGGGACGATAGCCGTGAACAGAAGCTCAATCCGCGCTAGTACTCGGATCCGCGTCTCTGTATTTCACGGAGGCGATACTATCCGATTTGCCGCGCCAGGCAGGCGCAGCATGGTCCGATCTTGGTTCCGTCTAGGCGATGGATGTGCCGGCCTCCCAGGGGCAATAGAGATTGGGTTGATCGTTGAGCCCCTAACAACACTCTTTCCCCAGTCAAGATGATGTAGATGTCCGCCGACGTCCCATACCCAAACGGTCTGGGGCTCCAGCTCCAAGCGGGCTGCCAAGGCCTTAGCTTCTTCGCCGTGGTTGTCCTTGATTTCCAGTTCTTGATTTTGGCTCCTACCCCGACCACGGTCGGGAAAGACTGGATATTTTCACGATAGCCATATGAGATGTTTTTGAAGCGGCTATGGGCAGAGTGCGTATTCTGCAGAGGCGGTGAAGCTGCAGTCATGGCCTGATGCGCTGGACGGTGAGGGCTGAGTCGGTTCAGGCCTGGGCCCCTCCGCGAAGAGCCCAGGAAAGCCCTGAGAGAACCCCACCTTTCAGCTCCGAAATCACGTGAATTGGCTAGAGCTGTGACCAAGTTTTCAGGTCCCAGGCGGTTGGCCGAAGCTGCGATTCGCCAAGCTCCCGCAGCTTTGTTCGAGAGTGGTCGATCGTTGAACAGGGTCGTTGTCCATGCCAATCAGCGGCGTCTCTGAGGCTAGAATTACGTACGTCTATGGACGTCGCTACAAATCTCCCACTCTCATCTTGACCTTACTTCCCAATCCCCATTGACTCGTTTCAACTCGAGTCCATGTTCCTCTCGTTGCTACCCCGACGGCTGAGAGCCCCACTCTAATAGTGTTGCGCCCCTCGGGAAGCTTAGGACTACCCTGCGCAATGTCGGACGCTGGAGACAAGTGAGAACCCCACCTATGGCCTTTCGTGGCTACCCCTTTCCCGCATCATTCGAAATCACCGAGGATCTTGGTTTTGTATGAGACCTCGCGTTCCTGGTCCGGATCGAGTGTCTTCACCCATTGTTCCAGTGCTGCATTGCCGTCTCCTGTTTACGCTCACCCTGCCGGCCGCCGGCCACGACGTTTGCTGACAAGTGATCCCGTTTCGCAGCCATCATAAGCGCTCCAAGTCTGCTGCGGCCCTCGCGATTCTTCGCGGAAAGCATCGTGGGAGTGCCGAATTTGACGACTCGGACGACGGCTCCCCCGCCACTGGTACCACCTCAGACAACCCTTCTTCGTCCGCGAGCGACCCCTCCGCCGCCATGGGGCAACCGCCATCCAATCCTCAATCGAGCAGACACAGCTCGAAGCCCTCGAGCTCGGCCGCGAACCTGGCTCGAACTCCGTCGACGCAACAAAACTCGCCTCCTAGACCTTCAATAGATGCCAAAGGTGCTACGCTGGAGCAGTCCGTCCGCAAGTTCCGCATTGTCGAGGCTCTGCGAAGTGGCGATACTGCCTCAATATCCAAGGCTATCCGTGAGACCACTGAGGGAGGGCCGAGGGCCAGCATCTCGTCGACGGCGACTGTCGGTGGTCTTCTCGATACCACTGTTCTCCATCTCGCCATCCAATGCGCCGAATTCCCAGTAGTCGAATACGTTCTTTCTAACGGAGCTGGGCTACTTGATATCAATGCAAGGGACAAGGACGGCAACACCCCGCTTCACATCGCGGCCGGCCAAGGCCGCACCCCCATCGTGAAGCTACTTCTCGAGCAGGAGTCGATCAATGACGCTGTGGCGAATAACCAGGGCCGCCTCCCCATCGATGTGGCCCGAACGCCCGAGATCTTCCAGCAGCTGCAGCTTGCTCGGTCTCTCTTCACAGAAGCCAAAGTTCGCCAGATCCAGGAACTCGTCGCTCGTGAGGACTACGGAACCTTGAGGGAAGTTTTGGAGGAGCAGCGGCTGAAGACCGTGCTGGACATCAACAGCACCGATTTCGCGTCCGAGACAACAACGGTTAGCACCGGGGGCACCTTACTCCATGAGGCGGCCCGACAGAGGAACACGAAACTTATCCAAATATTACTCCTTCATGGGGCCGATCCCTTCCGCCGCGACCGGAAGGGCAAGCTCCCCCAGGATGTTACGAAGGACGATGTCACTCGGGCCATGCTTAAGCGGTCCCCTGCTGCTGTTGCAGCCCAAAGGGGTATCCAGGAGAAGGCTGTCCTCGGACACGCCGCGTCGCAAGGCGCTACTGCCGCTTCTGGAGACCCGAGTGCTGGAAGAGAAGGGCGTGAGATGAAGGGCTATCTGAAAAAGTGGACCAACTACCGAAAGGGGTATCAGCTGCGCTGGTTCGTCCTCGAGGATGGCGTCCTGAGCTACTACAAGCACCAGGACGACACTGGGTCGGCTTGTCGAGGCGCTATAAACATGCGCATTGCCAAGCTGCACATGAGCCCTGACGAGAAGACGAAGTTCGAGATCCACGGAAAGTCCTCGGTCAAGTACACGCTGAAGGCAAATCACGAAGTAGAGGCCAAGCGGTGGTTCTGGACCCTGAACAACTCAATCCAGTGGACGAAGGATCAAGCTAAGGAAGAGGAGAAGCAGAAGGCCAGAAATGCTGAGCTCCTCCGGGCCGCCAAGGCCGACCATTCGAAGTCAGATGCTTCAGGCCAACATACGTCGACAGAAAATCTGAGTGTTTCTGAAGCCAATCGGAGTAGCCTGCAGATTGCACGTCCGACTATCTCCAGAACATCGGCACACAAGTCGGAGCACGCGGGGCCTAGTACGATTGGCAGCATTGATGATGACGCTGACGACGAAATTGGAACCGATGCTGGCCTGTCCAGACTCGCCAGCGGGGGCCACGTAATTCCTGGTGACATAGACGATGACGACGACGACGAGAGCCAACACGACGCCGTGTCCGCCTCCAAAGATGCATTCAACATCACCGCACAGGCGGCCAAGATACAATTGGATACCCTGTCAGCTGTCAATTCATCACTCACAGCCGAGGCCAGCAGGAATCCCGAACTGCAGTTGGGCGACCAGGTTGTGTCGGATGCTTTGGGCACGTACGACAGCGCCATCCGCACATTGACAGAGTTGGTCGGCAATCTGCTGAAGATTTCCAAAGACCGCGACGCCTACTGGCAGTACCGACTTGATCGGGAGGTTCATCTAAGGCGAATGTGGGAGGAGAGCATGGCCAAGGTCGCTGTGGAGCAGGAAGCCCTCGAGGCCAAGTTTGGCGAGGCAGAGAAGAAGCACCGCCTTACCAAGAAGGCCTTAAAGGAGGTGATGACTGGGGTAGAGGCAGTCGAAGAGGACAAGGTGCTGATCGAAGACCAGAAGCGAGAGGTAGAAAAGGAAGCGGAAGAGGAGAAGTTTGAGGATGCGGGTGAACAAGCTATAGCACCCAAATCGCCCGGCGTAAAGTCCGTTAAGTCTCTGGGCATGTCAAGACGGCAGACAGCACTGGAACAGATTGCACAGATGTCGGATATGTCATCATCCGACGACGAGGAGTTCTTCGACGCCATCGACGCCGGCGAAGTCGAGGTGACGGAGCTGCCGCCGACTCCTGCCGTAGAACCGGAAAAATCGGTTGTTGTTTCAGGCGGAGTTGACATTAGCTCGTCGTTCAAGGGCTATGAAAATGGGATTAGGACCCGCCTGAAGATGGACGCGGATAACCGCCCGAAGATTTCCCTCTGGGTAAGAATCCTGGAGCTTTCTTTTTCGACAGTGGGCCGGGCTAACAATGATCCAGGGGATTTTGAAATCCATGATTGGGAAAGATATGACCAAGATGACCCTTCCCGTATCGTTCAACGAACCCACTTCTCTCCTCTATCGGTGCGGAGAGGACATGGAATACGCCGATCTCCTTGACATCGCCGTCGAGCGCACAGACTCTCTTGAGAGGCTCATGTACGTCGCGGCCTTTGCGGCTAGTGAGTATGCGTCGACAATTGGCCGGGTCGCGAAACCTTTCAACCCCTTACTCGGCGAGACGTTCGAGTATGTGCGTCCCGACAAGAACTATCGGTTCTTCATTGAGCAAGTCAGCCATCACCCGCCCATTGGCGCTGCGTGGGCTGAGGCGCCGCACTGGACTTACTACGGCGAGTCAGCTGTCAAGTCCAAGTTCTACGGCAAGTCATTCGACATCAATCCCCTCGGCACGTGGTTCCTCAAGCTCCGCCCCAAGGCCGGTGGCAAGGAGGACTTCTACACGTGGAAGAAGGTGACGTCTTCGGTGATCGGCATCATTACGGGTAACCCGACAGTGGACAACTACGGGCTGATGGAGGTTAAGAACTGGACGACGGGCGAGGTGTGTCACATCGACTTTAAGCCCCGCGGGTGGAAGGCGTCTAGCGCCTACCTAATCTCGGGCAAGGTTGTCGACGCCAGCGGGCGAGTATGCTACAGTCTCGGCGGGAGATGGAACTCGAAGATCTACGCGAGGCGCACGCCCGGGTACGAGGCGACGCCGGAGGAGCCGAAGGACGCGGCGTCGACATTTCGCGGAAGCATGAGCGATACTAACAATGCGTTCCTCCTCTGGAAGGCGAACGAGCGCCCCGAGGGCATCCCCTTTAACCTCACGCCGTTCGTGCTCACGTTCAACCACATCGACGACAGCCTGCGGAAGTACATCGCGCCGACGGACTCACGGCTACGACCTGATCAGCGGGCGATGGAGGACGGCGAGTACGATTTTGCGGCGACGGAAAAGAACCGGCTGGAGGAGGCGCAGCGGGGAAGGCGGAAGATCCGGGAGGCGAAAGGGGAGGAGTTCGTCCCCGCGTGGTTCACCAAGGCAAAGTGCGAGATTACGGGTCAGCCGTACTGGAAGTTCAACGGAGAGTACTGGGTGAGGAGGGAGAAGGTTGCGGCGGGGGATGAGACGGCATGGGAGGGACTGGAGCCGATTTACGAAGATGCACCGGATGGGGCAGTGCGGAGGGCGACAACGATGTCAAGCGCGTGAGAAATGAGGAGAGGTTTTAGGGAATGTTAGAGAGGTTTGCTGGGAGATGGACAGCATAGTAATTGTTCATACCTTTTTTTGTTCCCCCTAAGAGTTTGATTAATCGGGCTTATTATAAACCCCACCGAGGCTGGGCTTCACATGGCGCCCCACGAAAGGTCAAGCGGAGCCCGAGGGAGTGGTTTTCATGCAATGACGTGGTGGCATTGGTCTAGGAACCCATTCGGTCACGGATCCCAATTGGGTTTAGTCACCAAACTTTCTTCCCCTGCCGACCGGCCAATTTAGCCTCGGCAAGTTCCCCTTTCGGACATAACGTTGACGACGTCCATTTCTGTACAACCCTGCTTGGACACTTTAAAGGGCTGCCGACATCGCCGGGTTTTCTTCCGTCATTGTATTTCTGAGATTGAATTTCGTTGCGGCGATTCGCGTGCGAAGAATTAACGTCCATTGCAACCAAGGCGGCTTTTTCCTCGCTTCCTCGACTCGGAATATCCCCACTTATTCTCCTTCCATCACCGGCCCAAGCAGCGCCATGAGCGGGCGGTCCACGCTCCTTCGGCCGCCGCCGGAGGACACCTCCAAGGCACCTATCGAGAACGCCCTCGATATAACCGAACTCGGCGTTCTCGGGCCGGTATTTTTCCCTCTACACTCCCCCCGCCCCACAGAGTCCCCGCGGCTCCGCTCACTGAGACCGTCCAGGACATGTTCACCAACACTCGCGAGGCATGGCATCCGCCCGGCGCCCGCGGCATCTTCGGCGGCGTGGCCATCGCGCAGTGCATAGCCGCCGGCCAGCGCACCGTCGCCCCCGACTTCGCCATCCACTCGTGCCACTGCTACTTCCTGCTGGCGGGGTCAAATGCCATTCCCATCACCTACCACGTCGAGCGCGTGCGCGACGGCCGCAGCTTCGCCACACGGACGGTGCAGGCCAGGCAGCGGGGCAAGTGCATCTTCACCACCACCATGTCGTTCGTGAAGGACTCGAGCGGGATGAAGAACGTGAGTCACGCGGTGGGGACGAGCGTGAATGGGCCGCCGGAGGCGGAGAGCGAGGGGAACGAGGTGATTGAGCTCAAGGGAGCGGAGGTTACGGAGGGGAGCCCGTCGGAGAGAAAGTGCAGGCATTGGGTGAGGGCGAAGGGGAAGATAAGTAAGGCCAGTTCCCACGTTGCGGCGCTGGCGTACATTACGGACTGGTACTTCCTGGGGACCATCCCGCGCATCCACGACTTCTACCGCCCACCCGCCTCTTCTCCCACTGACGGCGCGCCTCCAAAGGGCGGGAGCAACCCGAACGGCATCGGCGATGCGTCGTCCAGTGGAAGAGGGGGCGACGAGAGGCCGCAGATTGGAATGATGGTCTCGCTGGACCACAGCATCTACTTTCACGAGCCGGGGCTGGTGAGGGCGGATGAGTGGATGTTTGTGGAGATGGAGAGCCCGTGGGCGGGTAACGGCAGGGGGGTTGTCACGCAGAGGGTGTTTAATAGGGAGGGGGTTCTGCTTGCTACGTGTATGCAGGAGGGGGTTGTGAGGCTGAAGCAGGAAAAGGACAAGGCGAAGCTGTAAGGGGTTGCTAGTACGGATAAGGGAGTCTGGGATGGGTATAAAAGGTTTTAATAATAGACTCTATTCTTCTTTCTTCTTTCTACTTCGTCTTTCTTCTTTTTTTGGTGGCTTGTGTGGAGGTGAGGCTAGCAGCCCTGCTCTAGGTCCGGCCTCAACGGGCTCGGGCCCAGGCCTAATGTCAAGAATGTTTACATTTCACAATCTCCACATACACCTGCGGCTATCTGGCCGACATCGCAGACCAAGAAATTAAGTGTCGCTAAAGAACTCTGATTTCGTTGGGGAGAATTGTTCTATGTAACAGTTAGTTCCAGCGGGTTGTCCGGTGCCTTGGAAAAGGGGTTGGACAGCCCGAGTTGTACGAGGCCGTCACGAGGGGGAATGCTTGTGCGCTGGCGTCGGCCTGGGGTTGCCAAACACTCGGACTGCTCGCATATGCCGCGGGGTTCTTTCTCGCCTGAGCTTTGTTTGCTTGAGCCTGTGTCACACGCAGTCGGCCTTGCTCCTTGGCTATTTGACCTTCCCCAGAACGGACCTGTCGATCAACTCCACTTCCTTCCATCTCATCCTTGCTTTATTTGAACACCATCTCTCTTTTAATAATCTTCAATTCTATTTAAAATTCCCAGATCTTCCAAGGCGTAAACCCCGCTGGCGAGCCCCGCGGAGCCCTGTGCTGGGGAGGGCATCAGACATGTTTCGCCCGCCCGGCGGGGCCAACGTCTCAGATCTCCGACTTACACGGCACCGCATACCCGGCCGAGTGCCCCGACGCCGTAGCGCCAAGCTCCGCCTTTATTCTCCAGAATCGCCACCGCAACTCAAAACATGTTCCTCTTATTTTTCCCCTTGTATAGACCCTAAATTCTTCCATTTTGCATACAAAATTTAATAACCGGGACAGGATGTTGACCGTCCGCCCCTTTCCTGCCCTGGTGGCTCTCCTTCTTTCTTTTGTTCTTAATGGAGTGGTTGATGCTGTTCCGCAGCGCCAGCGCGATGGCGGCATGACGAACGGGATGACGAGCGGGCAGGAGCTTACCGCCCAGGAGCAGGCCGCCCAGGTCCCCGATGGTATTTCCGAAGCTGCAGACGGCTCCACGATCCTCGACACCACCGTGACAGTCAAGTTCGTTTCCCTGAGGGGATACTGCTTAGGGTAGACATAACTAACGGACTCTCCCAGCGACCTCCCCCTTCGCTTCAAGGTCAGCGCCCCAGCGCAGTCCTTCACAACCCTATCCGGCGTCCCCGGCGCCGCTGCCGCCCCCAACACCGCGGGCAGCCTGGGCATCAACGTCCTCCTCCATGGCGACGGCGGCCAGTCCTTCTTCGACTTTCCCAACCAGGGCGTTAACAGCGGTCTCGCGGGCGTCGCCGTCCTGGCGCCGGACCCGAACCTCTTCTGGGGCGGCGGCCAGGGGTTGGAACGCACGGAGGGCGTGGAGCACGCTCAGGCTGTTGATGACCTCGTGCTGTCTGTCCTGCCGCAGGTCCTCTCCTTTGACACCTCGAACGTGTTCTTCACGGGTGTCTCGGGCGGGTCGTTGCTACTATCGGGCTTCTACCTCCCCGCCCACGGCGCCACGGTTGCGGGCAACGGCGTCCTCCTCAACTGCGGCGCCCTATCGCCGCAGGTAGATGTCGTCGACGCGGAGGCAGCGGGCCAGACGCGCGTCCACTTCCAGAGCACCCAGCGTGAGCTTGAGCTGCTGCAGGGCGCCATCCCCGAGGCGGTCCTCGCCTACGAAGAGCTCGCCGCCGCCGCGGGCCTAAACGACGCCCAGATCAACAGCCTCCTGACGGTGGATAACTCCCCGGATGGCGGGCACTGCGAATTCGACGGGCAGGACTTCGTGAGCGGGGTGCAGCTGATGGCGGACAATTTTGCGAACGTCATTGCAGGGAACGGGGAGGTGGACGGGATTGGGAACGTGCAGAACGGGGTTGTGGGGAACGAGGCACTTGTGTTCCAGCCGGGGGAGTAGTTTGAGGAGTACCAAAAAGCCTCCATTTAACACTATAATCACATTCCAGAGATGGAAATGTCAATCTATATACACGAGATGCTGTGACATCCCATGTGTTAAACCCTTCCAAGACTTATATCTTGGGTCCGTTGGCCCTCCTCTCCTCC
Source organism: Microascus cirrosus (assembly GCA_030271035.1). NCBI lineage: Eukaryota > Fungi > Ascomycota > Sordariomycetes > Microascales > Microascaceae > Microascus > Microascus cirrosus. The sequence continues at coordinate 12,586 of JAMBUN010000218.1, forward strand.
CTGTCTTTGTCCCTCAGAAGCCGCCGCAGGATCTTCCCGCTTGGGCTCTTGGGGATAGCTGGCAGGAAGTCGATCCCGCCCTTCAACCACTTGTGCCGCGCCTTGTGATCCTCGACGTGCTTTGCGATCGCGCGCTTAACTTCGTCATGGGAGCCCTTCACCCCGTCCGACTTGACTACGTAGGCCTTGGGCACCTCGCCGGCAGCTTCGTCGGGCACCTGGATGACTGCGCAGTCGGAGACAGCGGGGTGGGTGAGGAGATGAGCTTCAAGCTCAGCGGGGGCAACTTGGTGACCCTGGAATTGGTTAGCACCTATAAGCTAGACTTCGCCATGGCCCCTTTAATCGTGTAAAAGATAGGAGAGAAAAAAAAAAGAGAGACATACCTTCACCTTGATCAGCTCCTTTATTCGATCCACAATAACAAAGTGCTCATTGCCCTTCGGCGACAGCCGGACCAGCACCTCGTCTCCTGTTCGGATCCACCTGCCATCATTGTCCCAGATGAACGTCTCCGCCGTCGCCTTCTCATTGTTAAGGTAGCCAAGAGTCACCGAGGGCCCCTGATAAAGAAGCTCGCCCTTCTTCTCGTACTCCGTCACCTCATTTCCCTCGGCGTCGATGATCTTGCCGCGCGTTCCCGGGATGAGGCAGCCCGACGAACCAGGCATGATGTCGTTCTCCATCGTGCTGGAAATGCCCGTTGCGGTTTCGGTCATGCCGTAACCCTGGCCGACGTGCCAGTTCGGGTATATCTTCAGGACCTCCGCGACGGTCTCTGTACCGAGTGGAGCGGCACCAGTATACAGGAAACGCACTGAGGAAAGGTCGTACTTCCGGGCTATTTCTTGGTTTCTGAGGAGCGTGATGATGATCGGGGGCACCTTGCGCCTTGTAAGCGCTTGTTCCACTAGGGTAGAGAAAGGGAAGAGCTTACAACAGGGACTTTGTTGATCTTGAACTCCTGTATGGACGCGAGGAAGGTCTTCAACTCGAAGCGCGGGAGTACGATTATGCTGTCACCACGGTATGTTCCCGCATGCGTCACGACTACCAGTGCGTAGATGTGGCTGAAAGGCAGGAGTCCCATAGTCGTCTGTGTGTCTACACCTAGTTCCTTGCGTGCCTGCGAGTCGTGTAACCTCAGCTGGGTCGCATTGGCAATAACGTTGCGGTGGGATACCATGACCGCTTTCTACTCACAACTTCATTAGACTCTTCCTTTTTTTTGTGGGGGGGGGGGGGGGGCAATGCGCAACGCCGTGGAGGTCCACTTGGGGATGACCTTACCGGAAGCCCAGAAGTCCCGCTCGAGTAGCACAAGAATGCAACTTGCCTGGCGCCCTGACCCTTGACCCAGCTCAACTCGTCAAGTTTGGGCAGCTTCTGTCCCTCGTTGATAAGGTCCTGCAACGTGGCAAAGCCGCTGCTATCGTTCGTGCCAGGAACCTCGAGAAGGAAGATCCTCTCGCGGGGGATTCCCCCTGCCTCGGCGGCCTGCAGGGCATTCTTGAGAAGCGGCACGCAGGTAAAGAGTGCCGTTGCGCCAGAGGATTTTATCTGGTGCTCGAGCTCTGGGGCAGAGTACGCGGCGCTCGCAGGGGTGACAATTCCAGAGAGGCGGTGAATCGCATGGCAAAGCGGTATGTAGTCGATCTGAGCATCGCATCACTTATCAATACTATGGTGTCGGTTGTTTGTTGGGGGGGGTGGCGCAACTCACCGTGTTGACTGAGTAGACGCAGGCAACTTTGTGCCATTCCGTCTCCTGATTTGGAAGGAAACCAAGGCGCTTGGATATGGCCCGCGCCAGGTAATCCGTCCGCTGCTTCACCTCCTCGCAGGTGAAGGTCTTGCCCGTGAGCCCGCAGGTGTAGGGGTTGCGGGACTTGGCGAACGGGTGGCGGCCATACCTCTCATCGTTCATAAACTGCTCAATGGTGATGTCGTCGGGAACATCTTAGAATAAAGATTAGTTGTGGGGGTCCCTAGCAAGGGAAAGCTCACTTACGGCCGAGTTTGGGGACGCATGGCGGTGGAACGAAGACCATAGCGGGTAGGTGGCCCGGCGAGGCTCGGTAAAGATCGGTTAAGCGGTGCGACGTAGGTGAGAGACGCTGGATGGTCCAGGTTCGAACGACAGTGCGGGGGGCGAACAGCGTCTCGGCCTCGAAGCAAAGGGTAGCGTCCGTCCGCGGTGAGGATCATACAGAGAGCGAGAAGGATCGTGGGGAAAAAGCAAGTGCTGGAGGGCGCGTATATACAGTAGTGTTCTCGGATCCAAGACACCCCGAGTCCCTACTACGTCACGACCCCTGAGGGCGGTCATTGGATTTCCTGCATGTGGAGAAGCCCTGGTTTGCGCTATGCAAGGCCCATCGCGGCCCCCAGATGGGTACTCGCGGTCGCCCCCGCATCCCCACACCGGCATACCTCGGCAGCCAGGATCGGAGCTCCAATCCCAGTCCATTCCATTGGCCGCGGGTGATGTGGAGTGGAGCAAGGGCCGGAAGGGATCGTCGCAGGGAGAGTGATATCCTGGTACGTTCCTTGTTCCTTGGAAGCTATTGTCGCTAGCGCGAGACGAACTGGACGCCTCATGAGCCTTCGGACCCGACTAGTTGGGACACGGCACCAGAAAGCGGGTATTGAATGGCGGTGGCGGCCAATGTCTGGCGCCAATTGGCCGGACCGGCGAGTGCCGAGGACCGACGAGGGACCGGAGCTGAGTACAGGCCACAGGGATTTGAAATGTTAATTCTTGACATCAGCCCAAGGTAATATCCAATCAAAATAAAGGTATATGTACATACATAACCTAAGAAATTCAATACGTAAACTAGTAACTAATACGTC
>JAMBUN010000219.1:0-14822 GCA_030271035.1 Microascus cirrosus
CCCCCTAAATCCCCCAAGTAAAACTGTCCGGGCGCTTGCGCAGGGTCCCTTTGGCCACCATCTCTGCAGAGAATGGTGGGGGAATCTCGCGGGAGGGGCTTACCGAGCGTCGATCGGCGCGATGTGACTAGACTGGATCGGGTTATGTGGCCCACACGTTGTCGGAATGCCACCGCCTGGCGTGATAGATAGCAGGAGCTCGGGGTCATCGCAGCTTCCTGGTTGGGTGTACGGCCCCGGCACCTTTCTCGGGGCCAAACTCCACGAGACTTGGATCCGCAGGGTCCCCCCATGCATCGGGTAGGTGTCGCTTCGATATGCAACGCAGCAGGAGGATCGCGATTAGAGATCTTAGTGTGGGCCCCGGAAGAGAGAGTTGTATGTGATGACACCTTGCACGACGGGCGTCATTTGTGGAAGGGGCCTCTTGGCTTGCATTATCAGGGGTAAGAATGGTACGGTGTGTGCTCTAATGGGAAGAGAAGGGGAAACGACTTCTTGCTCCCTTCACATGTCCGAAATGTCGGCTTTTGCTGTGTTGGCGCCACCTAAGGTGCTGATTGGGCCAGGCGGAGATAAGAAGGAAGCAAAGGACAGGACCCAAAATTTAAGGAACAGCCCTAAAGGTGGCCAATCCGCCCAGCGATTGGGCAGGATCGGAGACATCCGAACGCCGCGAGGGGGCTGATCATCATTCTTTTTCTCCACCGAGTTAAGCGGCGTCGCACGTCCTTGCGGGGATATATCATTCGAGAAGGCTAGACAAAGGCCGTTGAAATCCACTTTACACCAATGGCGTGTCCCGACGACAAAAAGCCCGTTCTTCATTTAAAGCCGCTGAACCAGACACCCTATCCAGGAAGGTGTTATCCTCTCGTGTCGATCTTTGAAGTTGGCGGAAGTTGGCACTTTCTCGCGATGCTCCCGCCGAGTATATTTCGGCGCTCGGGGCTTGGCTCGCGGAGGAAGCACGCAATCTGTGGCATGTGTTTGCCAGGTTCGGACCCGCTGCAATACCCCTCAATTTCCGCACCCGCCCTCCGACCGCTACCTTTAACAAAGGTGATATATCCCAAAGTCCGGAGGTATTTGGTTCGCGAACATCCGAACTTTTGGGGCAGCATGTTTCGCAGAGCCCCAAAGCTCCATCCGTCATTTCACTGTAAATCACGAATGGGGTCTGGTGTGATCAATGACCTGGTTTACCAAGAGGCGGGATGGATACGCGAGGAAAGGAACCCGGTAAGAGGCGGATGCCGAGGTGTCAAAACGTAGCATAAACATCTTATTAATTACGAGACCCGCAGAGCCGCCCGTCCTGTGGAGTCGTGCTTTGGACGACATCTATGACGTCCTTCTGTTTTTGTTTCCTTATGGCGAGACAAGAGGATTCTTCCCATGTGAACGTCGTTCCTGGGAGCGGAGGAGGCCGGCGAACGGCATCGAATGACACGTACCCCGCCCTTGCCGTTTCAGGATTTTCACAACCAGGGGTCGCTTCTACCACTCAGCAGTCGAGTTCCTTCAACGCCTGCCGGTCCTTAATAACGGACAACACAATGTCTGCTGATGTGCCCAGCCTCAGATAGGGATGATAATCGTAGGGCCGCTTACAAGGCTTGTTGGCAACGTTGAAACGAGGAAGGCGATGAATGCCAGCCTCTCTACCACTTGAGAAAATTTACGAGTAGCGACGCCGGCAACGCACCCGTTATCCAGCGTACTTTTTATTATTTCAAAAAAAAAAAAAAAAAAAAAAAGAGAGAGGGCAGCTTTTTAGTCTCAGTTGCAAGTTGGCACCGACATCAACGGACTTTCTTGTTCTAAAGTCCAAGGACTATTGGGGATTGGAGTTAGATGATGGCGAACCTGGGCCATTGATAGGAGGACGCCAGGGCAAAGAATTGGTTCATATGCCAGCTTTCAGTGGTCATAAGGGCTTAGCACTCACCTAAACTCGTTTGGGGTGGATTAAAAACTACCTTCTCAAATGCGTTAATGTAAGACGAAAAAAAAAACAACTAAAGGCCTTGGCTCAGGTGAACCTAGCTCTCTCAGAACCGCCGAGGTTGGGCGGAATGCGAATACGGGACAAAGCTCCATCGTGAGTGAAGTCAAGCGTGACTACGCCCCCTTTCCTTAGTGTTTCCATCACTTTTTCTTTCGGCTTGAGACGTAACGGACCTTCCAAACTCGGCTAAACACCTACGGAGGCCCTGTGCAGAAGAGGAAATGGATGTAAGGCCGGTAAGCGTCGTCGCCTGCTCTATGGAAGGAAAACCTGAGGACCTGGTTTCCTCATACTAGTTACACTTTGCCCTCAGTATATCTAAATGTTAACAACAAGTTTTGCTAGAAGACCACGATGATCGCGGTGTGTGTTACGCATTCTACGCAAACGTAAACCCCAGTAGTGCGCAATAGAGTGACCGGGCTGGCGTTCTATTGGGTCCATATGCTACGGACCTAGTTTAGAATCGCGCTTCTAAAAACCGCATGCTTGGATCAGCCCTCAGGCTTGTCTCACCACTTTTGGGTCTCTGCCAATATAGCACTGCTTGGGGGATGAACATAGGAGACGCGCATATCCGCTGCCTGGTTTGGGTCTGTCTAGCTCTCAGCTTGGCTTCTACTCAAGAATGGCGTGAAAGTGACGCACGCGCTCGCCAAGCATCTCAAGCTAGGCGCAGGGGCAATACCCCTGTTCTTCGGCGCGCGCCACGGATCCTGCCGATGGCGAGGAGTGGTTCAACGCCAGACACTGTAACCACTTTTCGCAAGCTTGTCTCTCTCAAAGGTATTGTGGAGGAATTCTCAATGGTAGCCTTAATGACAAGTCTAGTTGAACTACCTACAACCACTACAACCATACCTCCAGCAGACGGTGCGGTCTCGGTTCACTGCCGGATAGAGCAGAATAGCCCCAGATTCTCGTTTAATGAGTCATAGGAAGTTTTGGCCATCAGAATAAAAGTGAGTCCGGAGATGACCTGCCGGATACACACGGTTAATGAAGCCTTCCTCGAACTGCCACCCAATCTTCCTTGCGACTAGCTCCCCTTCTCAGTTTTCCCAATCGAAACGTATCGTAGGGTGTTCAGGGTCATACAAACATCAAGGAAGCGAAAGTCACGGTTCTTTGTGCGGAAGTAGTCAGAACGTTCGAAACGGACTTGGTTCAGAAGGAAAAAAGATTAACTTGAGCTATCGAAGGTATTTGAAATAGGCGACATATTCCAAAGACAACAACGAGAAATTAACAACGGCCACCCCAAAACAAGGTAAAACCCCTTCATACATAATGGATATCTCTCTTCCCAAAAGCGTCGCTGTTACCCTAGCTCCAGATCCATGTAGCAAGCTGGAACTATCTACTCAGTAGCCGAGGCAGAGGGCTCTTCAGTAGCAGTCGCTGTGGGGTCTGTTGTCTCGGACTCCGTAGGCTCTTCAGCTCCTGGTTGTTCCGGCTCGGGCTGCTCAGGCTCTTCGGGCTGCTCAGGTTCTTCGGGCTGCTCAGGTTCTTCGGGCTGCTCAGGCTCTTCGGGCTGCTGAGGCTGTTCGGGCTGTTCGGGCTGCTGAGGCTGTTCCGGTTGTTCGGGCTGCTGAGGCTGCTCAGGTTGCTGGGGCTGCTCGGGCTGTTGAGGCTGCTCAGGTTGCTGGGGCTGCTCGGGCTGCTGAGGCTGCTCGGGCTGTTGGGGCTGCTCGGGCTGCTGAGGCTGCTCAGGCTGTTGGGGCTGCTCGGGCTGCTGGGGCTGCTCGGGCTGCTGAGGCTGCTCAGGCTGTTGGGGCTGCTCGGGCTGTTGGGGCTGCTCGGGCTGCTGAGGCTGCTCAGGCTGTTGGGGCTGCCCAGCGTCTTCAGGGATACACTGGTGATAGTACTCGTTTATCTCGGTGCATGTTCCCTCAGCACACTCGGTAGGGCCACTAAAGTCAACGCCACCGCACTGCTCCCATGCAGCAGCAGCTCCACCAACACCACCGCCAGGTTGGCCGGGATTTCCTCCCGGAGGGGGCATAACTGGAGGCTGACCGGGGTCTTGCGGAGGCTGAACTGGGTCCGATGGAGGCTCGGGAGCGCCTGTGGGCTCCACAGGTTCCGGGGCATCGGTCGGTTCGGCATTGGTTGGCTCTGCACCACCATCGGACGTAGTAGTCACGTCGGGGGCATCGGTGGGCTCGGGGACACCAGTGGTGGCAATGTCCGAAGACGTGTCCTGACGGACGCGGATGACGCTGCCGTGGGCGGTGGTAGCGAGGAGGACCGCCAGGAGCCAGTTCTTGTTGCCCATAGTGGTTGATGTATTTGTGAAAGAGTGCAAAAGAGGAAAGAATGGCACTAAGCTTGAGTATGGTGTTGGCTGTTGGACTTTTTTGATATCTGACAAGGATCGAGAGGGCTCTGAGACGAGGGAAAGGGATGCTTTTATAGACGATTCTCTTACTCCTGGGCCCAGTCGGCCAGGGGCGAGAAGCAGCTTGACGTCTACGGACAATTAATTGCATCAGGCATGCAATCAAAAGAGTGGCAAGCCGGGTTCGTGCATGTCCTAAAAACAAACTCCTCAAATCCACCACTCACGAGAAGGGAAGAGTCTCGTGTATACCGCCCGCATCGGCAATCGTTGCTGTCTTTGGGGAAGGACACCAGATGGCCGGGTTACACCAGGGGCAGATCCCGCTCCTGACATCATCTACTGAGCACACGATACATTGCCGCTGTATATTAGCCGCGCCCTGGTTTTATGGTGGGTCGATCGGGCTTTCAGCAAGCCAGCTGCAGGCAGAGCTGAGGTCACCGACGATGCTTCGCCTTGTCAATACGTCAGACACGGGCAAATATATGAATTAGTATATTGGGTTGCGCAAGTGTCGCCTCAGTGACCCGGGTGTGCGGGTGTGAGAGGCAATGATATGCGCGGATCTATAACCTTGGGGCGATCCGAATATTGGGTATTATAGCTGGGACACGAGCTTTCCAACCTCTGGCGAGACGGGGGCACTCGAAACAGAGACGATCAATGCGGCTAGACCTGCCTTGCATGCAGGAACGGCGCCGTCCGGCTCACCCTGGGTGCGTTCATGCCGTCTAGTAGGCCGCACCTCGGTTCGTGTTCAAGCCGTTGTCGCTAAACCACCTCTAGATAAACGGATTAAGCGTCACTCGTGAACGTCATCCCAACCTGCGTGGATCACCGCAGATCAACCAAAGAAGCGATGTTGTCATACACTACCGAAATACGGAGATCTGCTTAGTATTCGGTATTGCCTATATTGCCCGCATGAAGCTCCCGCCCTCGGCTAATTCCCCTCTTCACGTCATCATGCCCTGCGAAGCTAAGGCCGAGTTGGTAGCGAATAATATATGTGCGGCTTCCCAATATTAGTAAACGCCTTCAGCTGCTACCCTCTGCACAAACATAAAAAACGTCCACCACTGAGAGAGGAGCGCCTATTCCTGCGCTTGGTAGGGCCCATATATCAGCGACGATCCTCGCCTTTCGACTACTGGAGAGTTCCAGCGATGTCACGAAACGGACTTCATCTCTTAGGAAAAAGGCCGCTGGCGATCATAGAGGGAGCTGGCGCGGTTAATTTATGCGCTCATGTGACGAGAAGATCTTTATGATGGGTAAAGCGATTGATCTGCGCTCCAGTTCAGTGGATTTCTATTTCCCACCAAGGGCGAAATTCCCCGGTTGTTGAGCTGGTTTCACGAAGCAATCCGAACTTTAACTTTGTTCGTTCCTGATCTCCTCGGCAGCATCCACCCGATATTTGTGATTCTTGACCTTTGGCAGGAATAGCAGCCAGTTGAGGAGTTTTTCCTGTCCGCGATGGGATAGGATCGCCAAACTGCGGACAAGCCGAGTCAAAAGTGCCAAAGAACACGTAGGGATTACTACCCTCCGCAAAAGTGCACATTTTGCTGACGGAAGGCTGATAGAGATAGGTTTTGCAGCTCTCACTTTCATGTTCAGAGAGAAGACAGATGTATGTATGAGGTGTCGGTAAATAACTAATTGATGAATATTACCTTTCATTCAGAATGTCTATACTTTGTTGAGGCATGACTACATCATCCACTCGAACAGGACTTTTAACAGGACTTCTTGCAACAAATACCTTTCGCACTCGGCCTTTGACGAGAATACCCCTGATGGCGAGGTTTTCCTCGTTCATTGTGCGATAAGATTACCAATTCTGGTGGTTACCGCTGGCACAGGTCGCAACGTTCTCGGACGCCAAGCCTTGGGCCTCACAGCACAGTGTCTACAGTGACAAGGAGGGAGTCGAAAAGAATCTATGTGTTTAGCGCAGCGGCCGAGTTAGGGTTAGAGTGCGCCCCCGCGCCGGGGGATAGTTCCGAGTGCCTCGGCCCTTCAAATGAGACGACGGCTGCATAACGGCATGGGGATAGTCGTCCCAATATTAGGAGCTCTTGTCCCTAGACCGGTGATTTCCCCAGGTTTCCCCAGATCTACACTCTGTTAAGGGCGGGGGCACTGCTAGACACATCTATAAGGCTGGCAAGTCCAAACCCCCGAAGTGTGACATTGATGGCCTCTATAATCAAACTCACCATAAAGATCCGTATCTCACGCTGCGTAAACCCCAGAAACGCCAATAGTGAAGGGCACAAAAGACCCTTCTAAATGCCTACGAGCCCCAGTGTCGTAGCGAAATCATAGAGAAATCCATAACAGTAAAGCAGGCTTTCTCTGCGAATCAATGCGTCAAACACCAGGATGACACCAACATCGGAGACTCGAACCAACCACGGAAGCTCCCCATTAGTCGTCCAACCTCCACAGCGATTGGGCCTTAGAACCTTGCTGCTGGGTCCTTTGAACACGGTCCATCCTGTCGTTGTCGCTGTTTCGGTTCCTCTTTGCGATGGCTGTTGCCGAGCGTGAAGCGTTCATGCTCTACGATGAGGACAGGGGACGATGAAAATTCATGCCGAGGTCTACGCTGAGTAAAGGTTTTCTAAGTAAGGACGCACAACGGGGCGCTCAGGAATTGACCAGAGAGGCGAGTTCGAGACGGCAGACCCGTGCGCCAGAATAAAAATATGGTTATTATTTGGAGGTAAAACAAATTCACGAATAATAAGACTACTTACTAAGTTACATTGCCGGGCCGCTGTTATCCCCCAATGTCTAAGCGGTCTCATACAGTTCCATGCCACCTGCGAGGCGGCCCTGCCTATTGAACAGAAGAGACAAAGGCAAGAGGAGCATTTAGGCAAGCCTGACTAAGACCACCTCGCTCCAGTTCAGGCCCTCGGACTGAGGGAATATTCTTGGCTCCCGACTCTCCCCTGGAGGAGGCGTGAAATCTCGGTTGACTGTGATAGGCGCCTTGGCGTCTGTCCAACTAAACAGCCGATCCCCCTTACATATCCGGCAAAATGGTCTTTATAGGCCATAGGACCACCACAGAATATTAACACCTGAAGTCAAATTTAAGCTCTGTGAGTCGCTGTGAGACACATGTGCCAAGGTCCGACGAGCTATCTCAGCCCTGGCGGTCCCAGGAACGACTGGCCAACCACAACAGGGCTTGCTTCTGCACAGTGAATCTTGTGACGGCCTGAGAGCCCTTCTATGGCCGTCCCTGCCCTTTAGTCCGTGAGCTCTCGAAGAGCGACTGCTTTATGCTCAGCGGAGAGGGCCGTTGGCACTCCCAGCAGTTGATTTCTAGGTGACAAATCAACTCCCTCAACATCCTGTAGCAGGCCGCACAAGGATCAGGACCAGTGGCAATATCAACGATCTGCAAGAACTGTAATGAAATTTCTAGTAGTGAGGCCGTCGCGTGGCGGGCCTTGAGTACGGGATGAGACAACGACAACGACCCGCCAAGAGGAGTTGGATGAAGATAACAAGAGCTATTTAAACAACAGTCATATCAGCGCTCTTCATAAATGATCTCCTCTCGCTCCTAGCCCCTAGGAAGAAGCCCTTCTCATTCTACATAAAGTCAAGTTTCTGGCCTCCCAGTGGCACTCTGTCATTCCACTCTTCCAACACTATTCTGCCACGTTCCCTCTCTTCCGACGTCAAACGCAGTATATCCCGGCAATATGCAGCTCTCAATCTTCCTCACCTTACTCCCTGTCATCAACGGAGTCCTCGCAGCCCCAATATACACCCACAAGCGCGATCCCCGCCCTTTTTTTCTGGACTTTTCTGGGATAATGCAAGACGCGACCAGTAGTCTTGACGGCATCACCTCCAGCGCGGACGACGTTCTTGACAGCATCAGCGTCTGAAACGTGCGTCGCTATGCATTAGTTGGATAGACGGTGACGCTGTGGCCAATATAATGGCTCGAGCCAACGACAATTCGGACAGTCCCGGAGGGGAGGCCACTGCGGCGAGGGTGAGAGACGCATGTGTATAAGGCAGGTGCAGGTGATGGCTTAAGTGAGATGTACGGAGAATAACATGTATTAATGGCATTAATGGTACGCCTTACCTGATCAGACTGTCTCACATCTAGTGGTGTATGCGCACTCTATATATATACCAGTGTTATGGAAGCGTCGTACTCGATAACCCAAGGACAAACTATCAAGTTCTCAAGAGCAAATCGGGCGTGTGTATCTTTATTCTCACATGATATCTGGAAGTGCACGAGAGGCAATGGCGCGGCGTTTTAGTTTCCTGAGCAATACAAACGATGTCGCGCTCACTGTGTCATAGGTGATGATCGCGCATGCGTTATGATGGTTGCGAGTTAGAATTGCATGTCTTCCAGTAGGTATCTCATGTGTTCAGAGATGCAACATGCCAATGGTTATGAGCTCGAAAATGGTTAGCTAGGTGTTACAACGCTGTCCATGCTTATTATTCATTTCATCCTGGGGCGATTGAGACTTGTGCTTCAACAAATCTGGTCTCGGTAATATGCTTAGACACATGTTTGATTCAGCTATCCTTTTCTGTCAGTCGTCGATGTGGTAGACGACCAGAGCTCCTGAATCATGAACCAATCTGCCTGTCTAGAACAGGAAGCTGAGGCCTTGACTATCCTTTAAGTAGACCTCCAAATGCGCATATTCTCGTGGCTCCGTGCGTCGACTTTATGGCCCGTTTTGGCAATCGCTGAATGGTCGTGGAACCAAGTCCCGTCCTCGTTGCACTACTCTAAATTGCAGGTCCTTGACGTTCTACCAAACCTCGGGTATCCCGCTCACTCTCCAATCTCGAGCACGTCGAGAACTGATACACAAACCACTTTCATCGAGACAATGATGGGTTAAACGTCCCCTGAGAGTAGAAAAGTGTCGGGGCCAATTTCACTCAAGATGGGTTCCCCAAAGGAGGCCTCTCCGGTAGCAGCCGCTGGAAGTCTCCCTGTTCAACATTGGGTGCCTGCAGCAAGGATTTGTACAATACCCATATCTTCATCTCCTGGACTACTATTCCACAGCGAAAGAGATGATTTGATTCACCCTCGAGGACTGCGATGTCGAAATCACCGACGCTCCGTTAATCGCCGAGACCATCACCTCGACCCAGTCTCTTACGCCTACCATCTATTAGCATGGCAGGATCCACAGCAGGATGTCCCACAGCAATGTCGGGAACGCAGCCTACTGGTGAGGTCTTCCACGCGCTGCACTCCGTACACTGGGTGTGGGTTAGATGATCTCAAATCGCCGATTTCTTTCTAGCCTAAAGTTATGCAGGGGTGCGAACGATGTGCGGCAGAATGAATCTATGGACATCCAGTGAGAGGACACTCATTAGCCTCTTGCTGTGACGGGAGTTCACACAACGTTGCAGCCACCATGCCCAGGCCCTCGTGCTTGGGGGGAAGCTCTTGCTTCTCTCGGAACCGACGAGATCCAGGTACGTTTCTGTCATCGGCCTCAAGCCTAATATTCCGTACTTCATGAACTACTTTCTGACCTTTGTACCCCCAGAAATCACTTAACGTTGGGACTAGGACCGCTATCAATTCCTTAACCCCGTCCGTGACAGAACTTGACGACTGACGGGCTTTTCGTGATGTTTATCCACAGTTACCTGGGCAATGTATGGAATGACCACACTCTTCGGACCCCTCCCCATATATCACTGGCTAACCTGGCTTCAGTGATTTCGACGATGCTCATCCAAACATCGAAGTGATCGCGACGGACATCTCCCCGACTGAACCCTCCTTGGTTCCTCCTAAAGTTGTAAGTTCCTATCCTGATTCACTAGTGAGCACCTTGGAAGAGAAACCGAACCCCAATCCCTAGCGACATCGAGGTGTCCACGCAAAACTGGTCCTTCGCCCCCGATTCCGTAGAATATGTCCACATCCGCTAGCTCATCAGCAGTGTCAGTGGCTGAGAGAGTTATTCGTTCAGGCGTAGCCTGTGATGAAGCCCGGTGCCTGGCTGGTGAGCTGCGAGAACTTCGCGGGGTCCGAGAAGCAACGACGGGCCGGTTCCCGAGACCTCCGTCATGAGCCAATGGGGGAAGGTCTTTATCAACTTTGGCGGGAGCATCGGGAGGTGGTTTACCATTGTGAGAGATAATGTGCAGCCGAAGGCCATGGCGGTTACTAGCTTCATGGGTGTGCAGGAAGTGAATTTTTAAGTTGTGGACGAAGCCCTGAACCTTGGTCACCGCCGGCCCTCTTTTTTTCTTTTGAAGTATATCATGATGCGTGCTGACTTCGTCTTGGGAACATACACCGATTGGGATCTGGCCGAAGAATCTGAAGCAAAAGAGTATTGGCGAGTTCTCTCAGCTCCTCTCAGCTCGTCTTGGAGGCTGACAATGAAGGGTATGTTCTCTATTCCGCCACCACATTGGCCTGGACGGCTGAAGATGTCTCTGTCTACTCCGACCATGTTCGAAAATAGACACGCTCGCCGGATTCTCGTAGGCTTCATCACCAAAAGGCGATGTGAGGAAGGAAACCGGCTGCGCTCTAGGGGCATATATCTCTAATCTGCCCTAGCTGCTTTCTTTGTGGGCGCTCTTTTTCCTAGATATTGGGCAGTTGGCTCGGAGTGGACCAGCACAAGGGAGTGTACCGTGACCGTCATTTGTCACTACTAGACGGAGACGAACGGCCTGTTGGGACTATGATGGGGTCGATAGTGTTGCTATCCGGTTCTACTGTGTCGCTCTCGGCTTCTGAGACGTCTTCATCGCACTCGCAGCAATATAGGCCTGGCCATATTAGATTTTAAACAAGACTGAATTTCATCAATGGTAGTGCAAGGAAAGCTCGTGCCGTGGGTCAAACAATAAAGTCCTCCCTTCCCGCAAGCCAAGAGTTGTCCCGAGTAGCTGAGTCGTCGAAAATACAATACATGTAGATAGTACACCAATAGCGAGTGGAGGCGAGAGGGAAAGCGCCTAGGTACGCTTTTCGGAGGTGCGGATCGGTACGTCCGGCGAGTGTCAGGCCAACGACTGCTTGGCACAAAAAAGCTACACAGACCTGTTTGTGTTTTCTCTAAGGTTGCGCCTGCGTGAGTCCTGCACAAGACGATGCGGCTGGAGGCAAGTAGGACGAATGCAATAAAGAAAATGCGACAGGAACAGGCTTGCTTCAGTGAGCATGACGGTGAGATTCTTGAGTTGTAAAAAGCCAGCCTGCATAAGAAATCTCCAGAAATTGGCTGTGATCTTTACAAAGACCTAAATGGAGAAGCAAAAGCCAAAGCACGTTCTAGAACACTGCAACCAGAATCAAGCGTATGAATTAAACATATATAATAAATTTAAACTGTCATGCTCTAAGTAGCCAAGGGTAACACCAACTGGGCGGCATCTCGCGACTTTCAGTCCTCAAACAGCGAATCTGAACCGCGGGCTCTTCTCCCCCATGGCCTCTATCTCCTCCTCCGTCTTCCCCTCCATCAGGTAGTCCTGCTTGCCCTCATCACGAAGCTTGTTCTGCCTCTTGAAGTGCAGGTGCAGAATCAAGTTGAGGATGAACGAGACCACAAGCATACCCATGCTTGCTCCGTAACCCGGGCGGAAGGTTGGCGCCTGGTCGTTCGAGAACAGGAAGGGCGAGGCCACACCGGACGAGTTGCCAATGCACAGGTGCATGCCTGTCGAAAAGGCGCGCTTTCCGTAGCGCGGGTTGTTGGTGGGGACCCAGGCGAAGGCAATGCCCGAGGAGGTGAAGATGCCGATAGAGACGAAGAAGCAGCCTGCGTAGGAGACGGCCGTGCCAGCGTTGGCGATCAGCATCCCATAGCCGACGATGGCGGCGACAATGGACCCCATGACGAAGTAGCCACGGAACTGCGTCCTATCACTCCAGTAAGCGCTCCCAATATAGGTCAGCGCGCCGACGGCGTACACGGGCGCCGTCATGGCCTGCACCTCTGCGGACGACCACTCGCCCATACCCTGGATGATGGTCGGCAGGAAGACGACGAACGAGTACAGCATGGTCAGCGTAGGGAACAGCGCGAAGCAGTAGGCCCACGTGGTCCAGTCCTTGATGGCATCCTTGACGTCCGGCCAGATCATGTGGCGCAGGTTGTGCGCCTTACCGATCTGCGACTCATGGATCTTCTTGAGGTCCGCCTTCTCCTTCTCGCTAAGGAACTTGGCCGTGTCGGGAGAGTTGGGGATGACGAAAGGGATGATGATGCCGGTTATGATGGTGGGGGCGCCGTTGATGAGGATGATCCATCGCCAGGCGCGCCAGCCGGAGGCGTTGTCCATGTAGGAGATGCCGTAGGCGACTAGGCCGCCCGCGACGCCCGAGACAGCGGCGGTGGCAAAGAAGTAGGCCACGCGGAGGGCGAGGCGGCGGCGCGGGTAGAACATGGAAAGGTAGAGGACCACGCCAGGGAAGAAGCCCGCCTCAAAAAGACCGAGGAGGAGGCGGCAGGCGACGAGGGAGGCGAAGTTGTTGACAAACGCGGAGAAGGTCGCCGTGAGGCCCCAGGCAAGCATGAGGCCCGCAAGGTAGCGGGCAGGGTGCAGCTTCTTGATGATCATGTTGGAGGGGGCCTCGAAGAGCTGAAGGGCTGGTTAGTGTTGCTCATGTCAGTGTGTGCTGAGAGTTGGGAGGCACGTACGCAGTAAGTGATGAAGAGGACCGAGACGGCGAGCTGGAACTGGTTTCCCGTCATGCCGAGCTCCGCCTCCATGCCAAACAGACGAGCGTTACCAATATTGACTGTAAAACAGCCCAGTTAGCGCGCCGTGAACTGGAAACGGAATGGGACTCAAAAGCGCGTGAGAAGCACGGCACCATACCTCGGTCCATCATGTTCATCAGGTAGCACCACATGACAGTGGGAACGATGCGGTAGTCCAGCTTCCTAAAGATGGCCTGCTCGGCGGCCGGGTCCACCTCGCTATCCCTTGTCTCCAGCGTGCCGGCCTCCAGGGCCGACGATGAGTCCGACCTGCCCGCATCCTTCTTCTCATCGACGATCACGACGCCGTTATTCTGCGTCGGTGCCACGCCATCATTGGTCGCCATGGCTTTACGGAAATAAAACCGAACCCTAGGGCTTAAGTTGCTAGTGACCTTTGAAAAGCGTTAGGTGTGTTCGCCGAAGAAGCCGGGGGTGGGTTTTACAAGAAAGTGGGGAGAGTGAAGAAGGACGGGGAAACCGTGGGGACGCAGGGATTTATACACAGGAGCCTGTGTGAGGGAGGAAATCGTCCACGCTCCCCCACCCAACAGGGCAAATAACCAACCCGAGATTTGAGACTGGTGGGGCCCGGCGGGCCAAGACAAGAGGGAAATCTGGAGGCGAGGAAGATACGCTAGTACAAAGCCAGAGCCAAGGGCGTGGGAGAACGGGGGGATCGACGGGTCAAGGGAGAATAGAAATCAGGAAAGATGGCGCTTCCGTGGAGAGGAGGGCATGCGTTTGCGTTCCACACGCAAGGAGAAGGGTCGTTCCGTTTTTGGCACACTCCCTTTTACCCGATTGCTTCGGAGACGGGGAAAGGATACCAAGGCACAGACGACGGCTTGGGTGACATCGGTGCACGGGAAATAGGAGGCGCACCTCCCACGTGTGGCGGGATCGTGGAGGGGGGGGGAGACCATGTGTTGTTAGGTCAGTACGCGTCGTCTGTGCGCGTGTTAGAAGGGCATTGGAAAACTTCCATTCACCAGCTTTGACAAGGATTGATCGTTGGTGTTCTTACCCCTGGCTTCAGAATCGTTCGCCCCATGTTTCAAGCGGGGATGCCGCTAGGGAGCACAAGGACGCAGGTCTCGGGACGAGTGATAGTGTCGTGGAACCGATCCCCGGAGAGCCTAATTTGGAGCCTATGTTGTTCCCACCCGCGCTAGCAGCTCCACCGACTTTCCTTCCCCCGCACTTAGCGTTCTCCGCAATTTTAAATAAGCTTGTAATACGGCGGTGGAGCACCGCGAAAAAATCTGGAGAAACGGGGGCGAGGGCCTCAACCAAAGTCATGGGGTGTTGCCCGTCAAGGTTTCGTACTAACACGATCTCTCCTCTGGAAAACACCCCCCCACCAGATCCGTGAATAGGCTTCACCTTGGCCTGCATGGTCCCACCACTTGGAACTTTTGCAAGAAAAGGACATGAATGGTCCGCTGCAACGGAACTGGTTGATGGCTTATCCTCTTTCTCAAGACCCCTTGTCATGATGCCGTCAGTATTATTGCTGCCGCAGTTCCGTACCAGTATCACCCCCGAACCAAACTCTAGCCCACCCTTTCCGCCCTCTCTCGTTCGTTCGCTCCCCTCGGCGAGCGGGCACAGACGTGGTGGAACACAGCCCGCCGACATACGGCCGGATCAGCGGATATTGGAAGCTATTTCCGTAGGTTTTGGGGGGGGGGGGGGGGGG